>JARQOC010000006.1:68753850-68981350 GCA_033576535.1 Allobates femoralis | reverse complement strand
TATCTATCTATCTATCTATCTATCTATGTATATCTATATATATATCTATCTATATCTATATCTATCTATCTAGCTATATCTATCTATCTATATCTATCTTTCTATCTATCTATCTATATCTTTCTATCTATCTATCTATCTATCTATCTATCTATCTATCTATCTATCTATATCTATCTATCTCTATCTATCTCTATCTATATCTATCTATCTATCTATCTATCTATCTCTATCTATCTATATCTATCTATCTATATCTATCTCTATCTATCTATCTTAGGCGGCCGTCACACGCTGAGATATCTCTAGCGATATTGTAAGCGATCACGTGCACGCGCGATCGCTTACAATATCGCTCACATCGTTGGTGAGCTGTCACACAGACAGACTCACCAGCGATGTGGAGCCGCGATCTCGCTGGTAACTATGGTACACATCGGGTTACTAGGCGCCGCGCGTCGCTTAGTTACCCGACGTGTACCATAGTTACCATCTCCCAGCATAGGCTCTGCCGCTGGGAGATCGCTCATCGTGGTGTTATACACCACGATGAAGCAGATCGCTAAATCGTAAATCGCTAGATCTGAGGACCGGGCCTCAGATCTCGATTTTGCGATTTGATCAGATCTCGCTCGTCGTATCCTGCCGTCACACGCACAGACATCGCTTACGCGATGTTTAATCTGCCGCGTTCAAGCGATATCTTGCTCGATATCTGTGCGTGTGACGGCCGCCCTATCTATCTATCTATATCTATCTATATCTATCTATCTATATCTATATATCTATCTATCTATCTATCTATCTATCTATCTATCTATCTATATCTATCTATCTATCTGTATCTATCTATATCTATCTATCTATCTATCTATCTATCTATCTATCTATCTATCTATCTATATCTATCTATCTATATCTATCTTTCTATCTATCTATCTATCTGTATCTATCTATATCTATCTATCTATATCTATCTATCTATCTATCTATCTATCTATCTATCTATATCTATATCTATCTAAAAGTCCTCCAGTTGTACTGCCACTGCGAAGTTAACCCCTTATATACCATTTCTACCTTAACTCCATACTTTGTAGTCTCTATTACTACTGCCAGTAGGAACATTAACCCCTTATATTCCATTATTGTTGTTATTTCTATTACACAGTGTATAGTTGTAATAACACTGCGAAATTAACCCATTATATACCAGTTCAGCATTAACTGCATATTTGTTAGTGTTTATAACTCCTGCCACTGGTACATTAACCCCTTGAACACCATTTTGAATATAATTTACAGCGCTGAGTCTGTTGTGGGAGTGCCTGTGGGACATTAACTCCTTCAATAACATTTTTCATATCATTATAAGTTCCTACTCTGTTATAGTCCTGTTAGTCGGACATTAACTCTTTCTACACCTTCACTATATTGCTACCCTCACAGTTCTGCCTGCATCGCCTACTTAGTCATATATCTTATTATTTAAAACTCTTAAAAAAATTATATACAGATTCTAGACTCCCGATTCTTTAGAATCGGGCTCACAGCTAGTTTAACCCCTTCAGGACCCAGCCTATTTTGACCCTAAAGACCTTGGCCTTTTTTGCAATTCTGACCAGTGTCCCTTTATGAGGTTATAACTCGGGAACGCTTCAACCGATCCTAGCGATTCTGAGATTGTTTTTTCGTGACATATTGGGCTTCATGCTAGTATTAAATTTAAGTCGATAATTTTTGTGTTTATTTGTGAAAAAATTAAAAATATGGCAAAAAGTTTGAAAATTTCACAATTTTCACATTTTTTATTTTTTTTTCTGATAAAGAAGAGAGATATGTGACAGAAAAAAGTTATTAAATAATATTTCCCACATGTCTACTTCACATCAGCACAATTTTGGAAAAAAAAAAAATTTTTTGTTAGGACGTTATAAGGGTTCAAAGTTCATGAGCAATTTTTCATTTTTCAACCAAAATTTACAAAACCATTTTTTTTAGTGACCACATCACATTTGAAGTCCTTTTGAGGGGTGTACATGACAGAAAACACCCAAGAGTGACACCATTCCAAAAACTGCACCCCTCAAGCTACTCAAACCTACATTCAAGAAGATTATTAACCCTTCAAGTGCTTCACAGGAACTAAAGCAAAGTGGAAACAAAAAATGGATATTTTAATTTTTTTATCAAAAATGTTCTTTTAGCCTCAATTCTTTCATTTTCACATTGGCAACAGGATAAAATGGATCTTAAAATGTGTTGTGCAAATTCTCCCGAGTACATCGATACCTCATATGTGGTCATAAACCACTGTTTGGGCGCACGGCAGGGCTCAGAAGTGAAGGAGCGCAATTTGAATTTTGGAGCTAATTTTACATTCAAAAAGTAAAATTGCGCTCCTTCCCTTCTGACCCCTGCTGTGTGCTCAAACAGTGGTTTATGACCACATATGAGGTATCGATGTACTCAGGAGACATTGTCCAACACATTTTAGGATGAATTTTATGCTGTTGCCATGTGAAAATGAAAAAATTTAGGCTAAAAGAAATTTTTTGTGAAAAAAAAAGTACTATTTCATTTTCACAGATCAATTTGTAAAGCACCTGGGGGTTCAATATGCTCACTACCCATCTAGATATGTTCCCTGCGGGGTCTAGTTTCCAAAATGGGGTCACTTGTGGGGGAGCTCCAATGTTTGGGCACACAGGGGCTCTCCAAACGCGACATAGTGTCCGCTAACAATTTGAATAAAAATCAGCTCAAATTGTTAGCTGTAACCATGTTGTGTTTAGTGAGCCCCTGTGTGCCTAAACATTAGGGCTCCCCCACAAGTGACCCCATTTTGGAAACTAGTCCCCCCAAGGAACATATCTAGATGCATAGTGAGCACTTTGAACCCCCAGGTGCTTCACAAATTCATCCATAAAAATGAAAAAGCACTTTTTTTTTCCACAAAAATTTTCTTTTTTCATTATTATGGATCAATTTGTGAAGCACCTTGGGGTTCAATATACTCACTACCCATCTAGATATGTTCCTTGGGGGGTCTAGTTTCCAAAATGGGGTCACTTGTGGGGGAGCTCCAATGTGGAGACGCACAGGGGCTCTCCAAACGCGACATGGTTTCCGCTAACAATTTGAATGCAAAATGAGCTCAAATTGTTAGCGGACACCATGTTGCGTTTGGAGAGCCCCTGTGCATCTCCACATAGGAGCTCCTCCACAAGTGACCCCATTTTGGAAACTAGACCCCCAAAGGAACGTATCTATATGCATAGTGAGCACTTTCAACCCCCAGGTGCTTCACAAATTAATCTGTAAAAATGAAAAAGTACTTTTTTTCCGCGAAAATCTTTTTTTTTCATTAATTTGTGAAGCACCTGGGGGTTCAATATGCTCACTACCCATCTAGATATGTTCCCTGGGGAGTCTAGTTTCCAAAATGGGGTCACTTGTGGGGGAGCTCCAATGTTTAGGCACACAGGGGCTTTCCAAACGCGACATGGTGTCCGCTAACAATTTGAATAAAAATCAGCTCAAATTGTTAGTTGTCACCATGTTGCGTTTGGTGAGCCCCTGTGTGCCTAAACATTGGGGCTCCCCCACAAGTGACCCCATTTTGGAAACTAGACCCTCCATGGAACGTATCTAGATGGCTGGTGAGCACTTTGATCCCCAGGTGCTTCACAAATTCATCCGTAAAAATGAAAAAGTACTTTTATTTCCACAAAAATTTTCTTTATTCATTTTTACAGATTAATTTGTGAAGCACTGGGGTGTTCAAAATGCTCACCACCCATCTAGATAAGTTCCCTGGGGGGTCTAGTTTCCAAAATGGGGTCACTTATAGGGGAGCTCCAATGTTTAGGCACACAGGGGCTCTCCAAACGTGACATGATGTCCGCTAACAATTTGAGCTGATTTCCATTCAAATTGTTAACGGACACCATGTCGTGTTTGGAGAGCCCCTGTGTGCCTAAACATTGGAGCTCCCCCACAAGTGACCCCATTTTGGAAACTAGACCCCCCCAGGGAACGTATCTAGATGTATAGTGAGCACTTTGAACCCCAGGTGCTTCACAAATTGATCCGTAAAAATGAAAAAGTACTTTTTTTCCACAAAATATTTTTTTTTCATTAATTTGTGAAGCATCTGGGGGTTTAATATGCTCACAACCCATCTAGATAAGTTCCCTGGGGGGTCTAGTTTCCAAAATGGGGTCACTTGTAGGGGAGCTCTAATGTTTAGGCACACAGGGGCTCTCCAAACGTGACATGATGTCCGCTAACAATTTGAGCTGATTTTCCATTCAAATTGTTAGCGGACACCATGTCGTGTTTGGAGAGCCCTTGTGTGCCTAAACATTGAAGCTCCCCCACAAGTGACCCCATTTTGGAAACTAGAGCCCTCAGGGAACTTATCTAGATGGGTGGTGAGCATTTTGAACCCCCAGGTGCTTCACAAATTCATCCGTAAAAATGAAAAAGTACTTTTATTTCCACAAAAAATTTATTTTTTCATTTTTACGGATCAATTTGTGAAGCACCTGGAGGTTTAAAGTGCTCACTATGCATCAAGATACGTTCCTTGGGGGGTGTAGTTTCCAAAATGGGGTCACTTATGGGGGAGCTCCAATGTTTAGGCACACAGGGGCTCTCCATACGCGACATGGTGTCCGCTAACAATTGGAATTCTTAGCGGACACCATGTTGCGTATGGAGAGCCGCTGTGTGACTAAACATTAGAGCTCCCCCACAAGTGACACCATTTTGGAAACTACACCCCCCAAGGAACGTATCTAGATGCATAGTGAGCACTTTGAACCCCCAGGTGCTTCACAAATTGATCCGTAAAAATGAAAAAATAATTTTTTTGTGGAAAAAAAAAAGAACTTTTTTATTTTTATGGATCAATTTGTGAACCACTTGGGGGTTCAAGTGCTCACTATGCATCTAGATACATTCCTTGGGGGGTGTAGTTTCCAAAATGCGGTCACTTGTGGGGGAGCTCCAATGTTTAGGCACACAGGGGCTCTCCATACGCGACATGGTGTCCGCTAACAATTGGAATTGTTAGCGAACTCCATGTCGCGTACGGAGAACCCCTGTGTGCCACTAGCATTGCCACCAGCAAAAGGGCAACTGGAAGAGTTGGGGTACAGCACCAGAAAATGGCACCTCTAATGTGCTATTTTCTGGCGTGGCTTTGGGTTGCAATTTGCAGCGTGGGTGGGAACAAACATTTGGGTCTCTCCACGATGAGGATTGCAGCCCCCCAACTGCCAAGTTGTACCTGGCTGGCATCCAAAAATAAGGCAAAGCTCCTTGTCATTTTATTTGTAGAAGTAAAAAAAAAATTGCATGGGGCTCCGCCATATTTTTGGTCCAGCCAGGTACAACTTGGCAGCTACGGACTGCCACCAGCCCCCAGCTGCCTCGTCATACCTGGCTGGAACCAAAAATACAGCGAAGCCTATTTTTTTTTAATTTCTAGAATTATTGCTAGAAAAAAAATGACATAGGGCTCCGCCATATTTTTGGTCCAGCCAGGTACAACTTGGCAGCTACGGACTGCCACCAGCCCCCAGCTGCCTCGTCATACCTGGCTGGATCCAAAAATACAGCGAAGCCTGTTTTTTTTTCATTTCTAGAATTATTTCTAGAAAAAAAATGACATAGAGCTCCGCCATATTTTTGGTCCAGCCAGGTACAACTAGGCAGCTGGGGACTGGAATCCTCAGCATAGAGAGGCCCAAGCGTTCTGGGCCCCCCATGCTGCGAATTGCAGCACGCAGCCGCCCCAGAAAATGGCGCATTCATTGAAGCGCCATTTTCTGGCGCTGTACCCAGGCTCTTCCAGTTGCCCTGGTGCCGGTGGCAAACTGGGTAATAAAGGGGTTAATGCCAGCTGTTTATTGGCAGCTGGCACTAAGCCCGAGATTCATAATATAGGGCCAATGTTAGACCCGCCATTAGGAATCTCTGATAAATAGTCAGAAAATACAGAGAAAAATCTTTTTATTTGAAAAAAAAACACAAGCAAAATTCGGACTCCATCTTTATTATAAAGATCCGACGTAGTCCACAACGAAGGTCCCACGACGCTCGATCGCCTCCGACGTAGTCCACAACGAAGATCCCACGACGCTCGATCGCCTCTGCTACATCCAGAGACTGCAGCAAGGGATCAAGTGTCCTCTTGTTGTAGTTTCTGGGATCAGCGTCATGGTGCACGGTATGGCACATCATTGCCATACCATGCACCATGACGCTGATCCCAGGGACTACAACAAAAGGACACTTGATCCCTTGTTGTAGTCTCTGGGATCAGTGTCATAGTGCACTGTATGGCAATGGTCTGCCATACTGTGCACCATGACAATGATCCCTGAGACTACAATAAGGGATCAACTGTCCTCTTGTTGTAGTCTCTGGGATCAGCGTCATGGTGCACGGTATGGCACATCATTGCCATACAGTGCACCATGACACTGATCCCAGACTACAATAAGGGATCAACTGTCCTCTTGTTGTAGTCTCTGGGATCAGTGTCATGGTGCACGGTATGGCACATCATTGACATACAGTGCACCATGACACTGATCCCAGACTACAATAAGGGATCAACTGTCCTCTTGTTGTAGTCTCTGGGATCAGCGTCATGGTGCACGGTATGGCACATCATTGCATCATTGCATTGCATCAGGCCTTGGCTGGATTGTAATATCTCACCATGTTTCATTGGTGAGATATTACATTCACTCCGATTGGCAGTTTCACTTTCACTTCACTGCCAATCGGAGCGGTCCTAGCCCCGGGGGGGCTAAGCCACCCCCCCTGGGGTACAGTGCAGGTCCTTCCGTACCTGCGGCTCTATTAACCCCTTAGTGACCGCTGTTAATAGAGCCGCAGGACGGGAAACTGGCGAGGACGCAGCATATGCGTCCAAGGTCGGGAACGAACTTGTTTTGAGGACGCATATACTGCGTCCTGGGTCGGGAAGGGGTTAAAGAATAAAGGAATTAACCGCATGTGGCATTGGATCTATTTTCAAAAGATCATTTCCTCGTCTGGACTCACAGAAGCTTTGGAGCAGACCTCTAATTCCAAGGCTATAGTATGAGTGAACAACTCTGCATACTCAACCATCTGTCTTACCCCATACTCAGACGGGCGGCTGGAGACTTGGGAGCTGTGAGGAAGCAAGTGAGATTGGGGTGACACCTCTGAGGACTGGAGTGTTTGTGATGTTGAAGTTGAGGTGAAGGAGAGCCCACTTGATGAAGCGCTTGCTATCCATTCAAGCGCCTGCTCTTGTTTGTGCCTCATCTACAATTGGTAGTGATCGTTGTGTGACTAGTGTCCGTAAGAAAGGGATCATATCTGATAGTCCACGAAAAGAAGTAGACATCTTAGTTTGGCTGGAAGATGGTCTTTCTTCTGCAGATGTTACTGTTGCTTTACCACCTACCCCATGAACACAAACTTTTTTCCCTTTTCAACACACCTATTCCCCTTTCCACCAGCAGCAGGCCTTTTGCCACTCATTTTGGAGGTTAACTAATTGTCAACTCTATAGTTGTTGGCACAAAAAACTATAGATGGAAACCGAGCAGAGCTGAGGGGCAAACCTGTGCTACTAGGCCCAAAGGATTGCCTGGGTTAGATGCAGTTAAAAATTGTAATTAGATCTACAGGCGGTGTAGCTTGCTTCACAGCTGGGCTACTCCGCTGACTACCAGACACTGCTACTAGCCCAAAAGAATTACCTGTGTTAGATGCAATTAAAAATTGTTATTAGATACACAGGTGGTATAGCTGCTTTACAGCTGGGCTTCTCCACTAATTAACAGACACTGCTACTAGCCCAAAAGGTTTGCCTGGGCTAGATGCAGTAAAAATTGTTGTTAGATAGACAGGCGGTGTAGCTTACTTCACAGCTGGGCTACTCCACTAACTACCAGACACTGGTACTAGCCCAAAAGGATTACGTGTGTTAGATACAGTTAAAAATTGTAATTAGATCTACAGGTGGTGTAGTTTGCTTTACAGCTGGGCTACTCCCCTTACTAACAGACACTGCTACTAGCCCAAAAGGATTGCCTGGGCTAGATGCAATAAAAAAGTGTTATTAGATAGACAAGCAGTGTAGCTTGCTTCACAGGTGGGCTACACCACTGACTACCAGACACTGATACTAGCCCAAAAGGATTGCCTGGGCTAGATGCAGTAAAAAATTGGTATTACATAGACAGGTGGTGTAGCTTGCTTCACAGGTAGGCTACACCGCTACTAAAGAGAGCCCAAAATAATTGGCTGAGCTAGATTTGGCCAGATGCTGCGAAAAACACTTGCACAGCACTGACACAGACCTGCATGGCAAAAATGTGATAGGAAGTGCTCTACCCTAGCCCTCAAAAGGTCTGATATTACAACTAGTCCCTACTCCCTAAACCTATCTCTCTTTCTAACTTGAAATTCGCTCGCTATCTGGCTGACTAACTGACACTGTAACACTGTATAGCGCCCACAGCAGCAGCAATGCCATCTGACACAGAGCTGCAGCAGTGAGGAAATGGTGGCGACGAGGAAAATGGCCGGGTCTTATAGGGCAAGGACATGTGACATACACAGCCAATGACACATTCCCTTGCTTGTGTGCAAAAAATGCACTTTGCTGTGTGTGTGTGCTGATAGGCAGACAGACTGCACCGCCCCACTGTAAATGCAGTAAGGAAAAAAGAAAATGGAGATCGGCATTATTTGAGCACAGATCTATCCCCGGCCCACTATACACTAAAACTGTATATTAACATTGAAACACTATTAGTGTGAAAATCCAGTTACGCTTTTGGTGAATGAAGCGTTATCGAACATAACCTCGAACTGCCGAATTTAAAGCAAATTGTTCGCATTCGTTCAATGACTCGAACATCTCCCACAACAGGTCGAATTTGAAATTGGTGAACATTTCGAATTGAACACCGCTCATCTCTAATCATTATCCTCACCTACTGCTTACCCCAAAAGGTTAATATTCACTTTTAGGACTGCTACCCTTTATAGGTGGTACTAGAGTTTAAGTCCTCTTCCTCTCTGAAGAGACAGTTTACATGTTTAATTTCTCAAAGGACCAATGCATGGTCTATAATCTCCATAAGTGAACTTGGCATTGTCCAAAAAAAGAGACATTACCCCTTAAAACTTTGTCTGAGATTTCTCTGCTAGTTATCACTGGTTACCATCCACTTTTCTCTATCAAGATAGGTTGAGGTAACTTGGACATTAAAAAAGCTGTGGTGTCATTACAGAGCTCAAAGTCAGTTCAATAGACTCCAATGAGAATTAAGATCTTTATACACATATTTTCCAGGCAACTAAAAGCTTTTTAATTATGCAATTCATGATGAATATATTCAGCACAAATCAAAATTTTTGGGACAATTTGGCAAAGTCGGTAATTTATAATTTCAAAAGATCAGCTCTTTTTTCCTACTTGAAAAAAATCATATTACTTGTCTGAATGGAGGAGCCTGGGCAATTTAACAGCCATTTTCTTCATTCTCTGTGGGACTGAGATTGTGAGACAATACCATCAAAAATGAATTGAGCGATTGGTGAGGGTCTTAGGTCTCGGATTCCAGTGACCTAAAAGTTATCACCTATTCTGTGGATAGACAGCAATTTTTTGTTACTGGAATACTCCTTTAAAGCATGCATAATATATACATCTTGTACAGCAATTTCTGCACCACTGGTAAATTAATAAAACATGTTTTTTATGTATGCATATTATGCAACATTTTGGTTCAATCTTTATAAAGCCTTTCCGAATACATTTTCTTCCACATTTGAGCAAGGCACTGTATACTGAAACCTGCCTTGGAAACTCTTTACTACACACTAAGTGTAAAAAACAACTGTATCAATGACATATAAATATATTTTAACGATATTCAGTCATTGAGCACTCTTAATGCATGAGTTATGAGGGGGTACCCCCAAAAATGAGAATTACTTAATAATTACATTTTTTATCTAACATCTTGAAAGATTAACCCCTTCAAAATACTGTTCATTTGAAAAAAAATCACTTTCCCCAATGATGTTTTCAATGTTCAAAAAATGTTGTTATATTAATCTGATCTTCTGCTTTTAAGTGCCTCCAGCAATTTTTTCTTAACCTCTTCAATGTCCTGAAAATGCTTTCCCTTTAGATTCTTCTTCATATTGGGGAATAAGAAGTCATAGAGGGATAGGTTGGCCAATTATTTCAAATCTGGGTCTGGTCTTCTGAGCTGTTGTCTTTGAAATAAGACATAATAGCATACCAATTACAAGCTGCAATAAGGAAATGCACACACTGGACAGTACTCTCCAGACCTAAAACCTCTCATAAAAATCCCAGGATCATAAGGCCCCGTCACACACGTCAATGTCGCCAGCGATCCGATCGCTGGCAACATTGACGGCTGATCGCTGGTGAGCTATCACACAGAAAAAAAAAAACTGACCATATTTGGCCACTTACAAATATCCATTGCATTTAGCAGGACGCTGCCAGCCACTTAGAGTGGCCAAATATGGTCAGTTTTCTTTTTTTCTATTAACAATGTAACCTATTCGGTGAGATCTCACACAGGCAGACTCACCAGAGATAAGTATCAGCGAAAACGCTGGTAACCATGTAAACAAGCGGATAACTAAGGGCCGCGCGGCGCTTAGTTACCCGCTGTTTACCATGGATACCAGCTCCCAGCGTTTGCTGAGAGGCGCTAGGAGCTGGCTGATCGCGGGTCTCCTTGTGTCACACGCAGCGATGCTGCGTGTCCACCAGGCTACCATAGCCAGGTTTTCGGACCTGTCCAAAAACCTGGTGACCATCAACTAGTGATTTATCGCTGGTTGATTCACCATGTCACACGCGTCAATATTGCTGCAACGTCACGGGCAGCAGAGACATTGACAGCGATATTGACGCGTGTGACGGCCCCTATAGGAGCAGCACCCCTGTTTGAGAGATAAAGACCTGCACAGTGCACCTAGTGTGAACAAGCCATGCCTTTAGCCGATACACATAGAAAACGAATAAGTTGCTTTCTGTGTCTACACCAACAAAAAAGACTTATTTTTTGCATTAAAAAAAAGGAGTGTGCATTTGATTATCATTCTCTATAGTTACGTGGGATTCTAAACCCATCCCCTCAAATTGCACCTCTGTTTATGAAATATTTCCATGTGCATGCCAAAATCTAATTATATTGTTTTGCAACAGTCAAACATGATGGCATTATGCACTTTTTGAACATTTTAATTAGTTCTGAACTTTGAGGGGTGACTTGAACAGGGTTCATGTTCAAGTGATATTTGTCTGCTACTGAATTTGGCAAACCACTTGTAAAGTTTTGTCTGGCTTAGAACTTTCTTCCCACAAGCTTCCCTAAGCATTGAAACTGTTTCTGCTGCTGTTCTGTTTGGTGAAAAATGACCGAATTTGAAATTTTCTATTTGATTTTTCATTTGTTTATGAAAAACCAGGTTCACATTTAGTATTATAATGCAGCAGGTATCCAAATAAAATACTTAAATTAGCTAAAAATTAAGATTTTAATAGGTCCGGAAAAAAATGACTGGAACATTATAAGTGTATATTAGACCCAAACAGAGCAGCAGGGTTAACAGGAAATTTGTTATTTACTATCTTTAAATAGTGTAGAGCAGGGGTTCTCAACTCTGAGGTTTCCCTTAGTATTGCACAGTGATAATTTAATCACCTGCACTGGTGATGATTCCAACCTGTGTGAAATGCTAAGGAAATCCTGAAAACCCGCACTCTTGGCGGCTCTCAAGCCTAGGAGTTGTTGACCACTGGGCCTTAATTTAACAATAGAGAAACCGACAAAAGAGAGGAAGCCTTATAAAAGAACTAAATTATAGCGTGGATCTCATATACTCTAGAATGGGATTTAATCTTGAAAGTAGATAAAAAAGATACCATGAAGAAATGTTTGGGAGTAAGGCTGGAGAAAATCTTGATAAAATAAAATAATCATCACTATTGACTGAATTAAGATGAATATGTACTAAATATAGAGTAATTGATAATAATTTACTGAGTAGGAACGTAAGTGAGAGGAGCAGCGGTGATGGAGTTTAGGTGCTACCTACTGTTAATTTAATTTAGTGTGAGGTTATGAATAATTAATTGAAAGAAACAGCCTGAGATAAATAATCATCAACATCTATGGAATAATATTGGAAATATCATGCTAGTGATATGTTTATAAGACTGGTTTAGAAAGGATCTTCAAGATTACAGTGATAACTAGAGGGTCACTAAAATAGGCCAGTAGGGCAGCAATAAAAAATAATAAAAATCAGAATTTATATTTAATTTATTGTTTGCACAGTTCTGACTTGTAAGGATATGAGAATTTAAATAAATGACCAACCCTGGAAAAGTAATTTAATGGAGAAATAAGATAACTGGGATAGTAAAAATATAAAATTAAATTTATTATTGCTCTTAAGTTGAAAAATATAGAGAATCGGGAATTGTGAGCATATGTTCAAAATGATCATCAACATCAACAGGATAACTCATTGTATTATTATGTGTTTTGTTTTACTGGGTTTTTATATTTAGTTTCTGGTTTTATAAATAGTTCTGTAACTGAAGGTTTTTAATTTTGTTTAAATTGTTTTAAAATTGTGTAACCTCCCGCCTTTCAGCTGTCAGGGAGGCTGCACTGACGGTTGATTGTTAGAGGAAGTATATAATGGTTTGTTATTAATAGCTCCTCATCCACTTGAGGAAGACGTCTGTACGTCGAAACATGTTGTGATCTGGAGCTTTTTATGAATAAAGTTACGGAGATAAAGATTAAAGTATCCCGTCTCATACCTGCGCTCTACCTTAGAACCGCATATTCTATTTGAATTCTTTAAATAGTGTAGAGCAGGGGTTCTCAACTCTGAGGATTCCCTTAGTATTGCACAGTGATAATTTAATCACCTGCACTGGTGATGATTCCAACCTGTGTGAAATGCTAAGGAAATCCTGAAAACCCGCACTCTTGGCGGCTCTCAAGCCTAGGAGTTGTTGACCACTGGGCCTAGAGCACTGGGTGGAGCTTAAGAAAACAATCAGTGTCTACTGCAATGGTTTCTCATGAACACTACTAGGCCAACTAAGCAAGGAGAGACAGTAAGTGTGCCTAATGAGAGAGGGCAGCATGGCTCACCCAGCTGCCTACAGAAAATAACTATCTTTTTTTCTAGGGATACCCCCTTGTATATATATTTAGTACAAATGTGGCTTAGAAAAAGAGAATGTCCTGCCTAAATAAGAATGAAAAGAATACGAGCCTATGGCCTTCTGATAGCGTATAGTTTACCGTAATATATTTTTGAAAGCAAAAATTGGTATTTAATAGTCAAATATGGCATATATACTACAATACCCGGACTGTGCAGTAAACAGCAATTGTGAGAAATAAAAGGGAAACTATGATTGTGACATTCCAAATAATAATTTTCTTTTGTTTATCTTGTTCCATTAGTAGATCTGTCATAAAATAAAATAAAATCACATTAAAGCTGTTTTTAAAAATTATCCTCCACATACAGTAACAATTCTTAACATACAATTTTGATATATGAAAACTAGGTTACATTAAATACATGTGCTTGCAATTGCTTGCAAAATGATGAAAATGTGCCTCCGTCAGGCACAGCTGATCTAACAGGCACATATCAATTAGTTTTCCTTCTCTCTCCTCTCCAAATTATCAGAATATTCCCCCTCCAAGTTATTTCCTGTCTTTACATGCTCTTTGAAACCTGATCTCACAGTATTACATCAGACCTTCTGAAGGGCAGATCTGAGCTTTGTGGCTTCTCAGGCTCACTGCACCTTGCTTTTCTAAGGCTGGCTTCACAATACTCCTCGCGAGCTGCGGTCCTGACCTATCAGCGGTGGCAGCTGCACACTGGACCCGAGGGCAAATTAGCCCTCCAGTTCGGTGTGCTGATCTGGTCCGGGGCTGTCCGGCTCAAGTGGACAGCCTCGAATCGGATCCCAGCCGTAGTGTGAAGCCAGCCTAAGTGCACTTGTATTTCTTCTACTGAACATTTAACCTCTGAATCTGATTAAATAGTAATCAAGTAGCATCTATGTGCATTATTATTGTTTTTATCCTTAATTTTAACCCCTTCATCCCCGGTCAATTTTCTGTTATTCATTTTTCCCTTCCCCTTCTTCCAAGAACCATATCTTTTTTAATTTTCCATCAATATAGACATAAGACAGCTTGCTTTTTTGCGGGACAAGTTGTACTTTTGAATAAAAATAATTTATTTTTCCATATATTGTACATGAAAATGGGAAAAAAATTCCAGGTTTTTTGTTAATCATATTCACTATATGGTAAAACTAACATGTCTTTATGGTACCTCAGGTCTGTACGTGTTTGAAGATACCAACCATGTTACTTTTAGTGTTATCTAAGGTGTGATAAAAAATTCAGAAGATTTTAAAGAAGAAGAATTGAGATTTTTCGCCATGTTCCGCGACCCGTATCATTCTCATTTTTCGGGATCTGGATCTTTGTGATGGTTTATTTTTTGCATCTTGAGGTAATGTTTCTAATGATACCAATCTTTTTAGCCACAACCAATAAACTTTACATTTGGAGAGGTGTCAACCAGGCATATGATGAAAGGAACACCATTCCTACTGTAAAGCATGGAGGTGGATCGCTGATGATGTGCGAATGTGAAGTTACAAAGGCATAGAAAACTTGGTACAACTTGAAGGAAAGATGAATGCAGCAACATGACAATAATCCAAAACACATGACCAAGTCGACCTGTCATTGGCTACAGCAGAACAAAATGAAGGTTCTGGAGTGGCCATCTCAGTCTCCTGACCTCAATATCATCGAGCCACTCTGAGGAGAACTCAAGCATGCAGTTCAACCAAGAAAGCCCAGGAATTTACAGGAAATGGAGGCTTTTTGCCAAGAAGAATGGACAGCTTTACCATCTGAGAAAATAAAGAGCCTCATCTACAACTACCACAAAAGACTTCAAGCTGTCATTAATGTTAGAGGGGGCAATACACGGTATTAAGAACTGGGGTATGGGAACTTATGTTCAGGGTCATTTGGATGTTTTTGGTTGTCATTATGATTTAAGAAGAGAAAACACAGTAGTCTATAAATGGCTTCACCCAACAACTAACCATGAGTGGAAATAAAGTGTTTGTGATATCATTCATATTCTCTGAAAAAAAGCCAAGAAAGCAAGAAATCTGCTGGGGTATGTAAACTTTTGAGCTCAACTATATTTTTTTCTAGAAACAATTTTCCTAAAAAAAAGGACCTCTATGGCATTCAATGAAAATGTCATACATTTTATGTAGACATAGTGAGATTTTTCACATTGAATAATATTGAAGATTTGGAGTCACATCAGGGTACAATATATCTCTATAGAAGATCTGTTCAACACGGATCAAAATACAGCTAAGAATGATATGTTTATTTAGAAATGAAAAAAATCTATATGCAAATAATTCTAATTTTTTTTTTACCATATAATCAATATCGCAATGTTAATAAGGATACAGCATATGTAAACAACTCACAACATGCACCATATATCCAGCATACTGTAAGTTCTGATTTTGTATGATTTACTTAAACAAGTCCCATATATAAACTTATAATTGAGAAATATAGTGCCGTGGCTAATCTTTTAACCTTTCCAAAAATAGAGAGACAATGCCTTATAAATAACAGTGTTGAAATGTTGGATAATTGTAATTGACAAAAAGAGTAAGTTCATAGAAATACTTTTTAAACAATTTTAGCAGTGAAAATAAAGGACAATATAGGCAGCTCACAAGTTTTTTTTTTACAAGTACCCCAATTATTAAGACTTACCTTTGTAATTTGTACAATGGCTTGATGAAATTCCTTTTCTTTAAAGAAAATTACACGATGACTATGATAAAATTAGTAATTTTTGTATTTTATAAGTTTAAACCCTTTGACTTAAACAAACTAACAATTCTGTTCATAAATGAGCAACTAAACTCTGGTGATATGATCTTTAACACTTACTGTGGTCATTTCTTCCTGTGGTCACTTCTTCCTCTCTACTGGTTTACAATTTATTTTATTTTTATTTAAGATGTTAAAGAAATTGCAAGACTTGACTTGTGATCAAAGACATCCATCGATGTTGTTACAAAAGTACAGCTCTATGGCTGTTGAAACATGGATACCCAAAAATACAGGGTCATACTTAAAAGGCACAATCCAGTAACTGGATCCATTACCGGATCCGGTATTGGACTGTGCCTACATACTTCTTAAAACCTGTAAAGTTGCAACCCTTATTCCGGATCTGGATGCATTAATGCATCCGGTTTTGGAATGAAGATTTTTCCAAAATTAAAAACCTCATCCGAACCTGATCCCATAGGCGACCATGTTAAAAAAAACGGATCCAGTTTTGCAACCGCTCCGAAAAATGCAGTCTGCATGATTTGTACCACAGGCTGCAAAACCGGATCCGGTAACTGGATTGCCATTTGGGCAATCCCGTTTTTCAATTAGAGTCTATGGGCTACGGATCCGGATCTGGTTTTGAGCATTTTCAATGCTCAAAACCGGATCCGGATGTCTAAAAGTACCCCAAATGTGACCCTAGCCTAAGCAAGAGCTGAAACCATACAGTGTTATACCAACCAGATATAACTTAGTTTTAAAGTTGGTGCAAAGTTGGCATAGAGGCAGAGAGTAAGACTGTAGCATACAGCACACAAGAAAGAAGGCCTATATGACCTACATAAATTATGCACAAAGTTTAATCAAAGGAAAATGTAAAACTTTAAATTTTTAAGAAATAAAAAAATTAAGTTAATACATAATGACAATAGAAAGATGAAAAACACACCACTACTAAATAAATATTGCAAATAATGCAGAAATCATATACATGTTCTAAACTGACAAGCAGACTGTTAAGTACACCACAGTATGATGAGTACTATATTAGGTAATATATTCAAAATAGATATAAAATTGACAAAAATCATGAAAAATAAACATCAAAGTCTACAGTACTGGGAATGATCACTAGATGGTAGTATTAACCCATTCACGACCTATAATGTATAGGAATGTCATAGGTCACCTCCCTCAATGCGATGTGAGCTCATGTGCTGAACTTGCATCATTCCCCACACATTTCAGCTGATCTGATCAGCTGACATGTGTAGTTAACCCTTTTGGATCAGAGAATGACAGCGCAAACCAAAGCACCACGGCAGAGGTCACGCTATACCCCACTGGCATCGGAGGTCCCGTTATGTGATCATGGGACCTAGATGCATTGCCATGACAGTCCACAGTCGTGTGAGGATGCTGTCATGACTTCCTGTGGATGCCAGGAAGTGCCAGCATCCACAGGAAGTGACAATTTCTCCTATTCACAGATGTGCATGTCTGTGAACAGGGGAAGCAATTCCATACTGCAGTGTAGAGGTGCTTTAAGGGGCAGTGTAAAATAAAATAAAAGTAAAAAATAGGTTTTTAAAAATGTGAAAAAATCACCATAAAAGTTCAAATCACCCCCCTTTTGCCCCATTAAAAATAAAACTATTAAGAAACATACACATATTTGGTATCACCGCATTCAGAAATGCCCGATCTATCAAAATATAAAATCAATTAATCAAATTTTTAAACTGCATAACAGAAAAATAATTAAAAATGCCAAAATTACATTTTTTGGTCGCTGCAACATTGCAATAAAATGCAATAATGAGTGATCAAAACAGCACATTTACCCAAAAAATGGTATGATTAGAAATGTCAACTTAAGCTGCAAAAAATAAGCAAATGATAATAAAATAATTGGTACTGTGAAGATTTTGCTAATTTTATGTCTTTTACTTGGTGACAAAAGTTAAATGAACACAAACGATTTGGTCCTAGTTTCATCAGTTTGCTGTAATTTACAATACAACACACTGATGATGGTCTAAGAAAATAGAACCAAATAGACACCACATAAAGGACATAAAATAAGCAAAATCTTCACAGTACCAAGTATTTATTATCATTGGAACAAAGGTGTTAGATCCTACTCGTGCACATATGACAAGGAAGTGCCATTTCATCTATTAATTAACAAAAAATAAGCCGTCACACAGCCTCAGACCCTAAACACTAAGGCCTAGTTCACATCTAAGGCTAGTTTGCGTTTGCCTGCGTTTGCGCTTCTATGCGTTTTTACCGCTAAAAATGCACTCAAATGCATGCATTTTTGCCCCCATTGATTTCAATGAAAAATGCATTAAAAATGCTGCCAAAAATGTGGGCTGATGCGTCTAGGGCTGAATTGGCAAAAATGCGTGCGTATTGCGTTTTTGAAAACGCACATGCGTTTTTGCATGTGTTTTTAATGTGTTTTCCAGTGAATTCAATGGGGGCAAAAACGCATGCGTCTGGATGTGTTCTTAGCGGTAAAAACTCATATGAAATACAAATGAAGCAAAACACAGCCCAAGCTTAGATGTGAAAGGGGCCTTAGAATGCTACAGGCCATGGTAAATGGTGCCAAAATTGCAATTCTTTTTCTTTAAAAACTTCTGAATTTTTATCAACACTTAGGCTACGTTAACACATTGCGCATTTTTCAGCGCTTTTTTGTGTGAGCTTTCTAAAATGCGCAATGTGCCTTGCGTCTGCTGGCAAAGTGAGTGGGAAATTCACTTTGCCATACAGACATGGCGTAAAAATACGCAGCGTTTCTATGGGAGAAAGCGAGGGCATAAAAAGAATTGACATGTTAATTCTTTACGCAGCAGCGCTGGCGCTTTCTCCCATAGGGGCCAGCACTGCAGGATCTGATGTCACAGATGGGGAAGAAGAATCCTCTTCCTCCTCCCCTGTGTGACATGTGTGACCGCAAGCGGCCAATCAGCGCTCTATGACATCATGCCAGGTCCTGTCAAATTGGTACCTGGCTTATTCATTATTTTTAATACCTTTGGCTTTCTTTAATTCAGATTTCGCAATGTATATTAATACACCGTGAAATCAAATGGGGGCTGGCAGATATGTCACAGAGGGAAGGAGGAACCAGGATTCTTCCTCCCCTCTGTGACATCACTTTTTCCCCTGCGCCCATAAAAAAGTGTGCTGTGTCAAAGCACTGCTTCTTTTTTGTGCGGGTGCAAAACGCTGCTAAAAGCGCCCGCACAAATAAGCGTACACGCAAAAAAGCGCAAAAAATGCGCTATGTGTGAATGTAGCCTAAAAGGCCCCATCACACACTATGATATCGTTTACAATATCACTGAAATGTCACAGGTTTTCAGTAATTCAAACGACATTGTAACGACGTCGCTCAGTGTGACATGTATATCCGATCAACGATAATCGGACGGATCTTTCATCGGAGGTTGGTGAACCGGACCACAAACCAGACGATGATCATTCATCCAACCTGCAGCATGGGTGTGTGTGACACCTCGATAATGATGTCATTAATGACCTCGCCTATTCTGAACTGAAGGACGTAAATGATCTAACGACCGCAAGTATCGTTTCCTTGTCGCGGAATCGTTGCTGCGTCGTTAACAATATCTGTACTTGTGACATTTCACTAACGATAATTGAACGACATTCAAGCGATCTAGGTCAAGTCAAATCGTTGATCGGATTGCTTGGACGTTGACGTGTGTACTTTTGAATGACATCATTTATTTTATTATTTAGTGTACTGGAAAGCAGGGAAAAAAAGTCTTAATATGGTTAAATTGCTAAAAAAAAAGTGGAATTACAAGATTGATTTTTTGTGTTTTTTATTCACCATATTCACTACATGATAAAACTGACCTGTTGTTATGATGCCCCGGGTTGGTACAAGTTTGAAGAAACCAAACATGTATACTTTTACTGTTATCTAAGGCTGGTTTCACACTGCAGTTTTTTCTCTGATCAGGTTCGATCAGGTTTGTGTGTCAAAACCAGGAGTGTCTCCAAAACTCAGAACAGGTGTCAATCTTTCAATGATAGTTTTTCTCTGCAAGTTCCTCTCCTAGTTCCTCTCCTGTTTTGCAAACAAACCTGATCGAACCTGATCAGCAAAAAAACTGCAGTGTGAAACCAGCCTTAGGGTGCCTTCACACTGTGGCACGATCCGGTCCGAGGCTGTCAGGAATACACCTGATAGCTGCAGACCGGATCAGCACACAGGACTGGAGGGCTAATTTGCCCTCCGGTCTGGTGTGCAGCGCACACAGCTGCAGACGCTGACAGGTCAGGACCACGGCGCTCATGGTCCTCACCTATCAGCAGCGGGAGCTGTGTGCGGCTGCACACCGGACCGGAGGGCAAATTAGCCCTGTGACAGCCCTGGACCGGATCACACCGTAGTGTGAAGCCGCCTTTAGATAACAGTAAAAGTATACATGTTTGGTTTCTTCAAACTCGTACCAACCCGGGGCATCATAACAACACGTCAGTTTTATCATATAGTGAATATGGTGAATAAAAAACACAAAAAATCTATCTTGTAATTGCACTTTTTTTCAGCAATTTAACCGTATTTAGATTTTTTTTTTCCTGCTTTCCAGTACACTAAATAATAAAATAAATGATGTCATTCAAAAGTACAACTCGATCTTCAAAAAACAAGCCCTTATATGTCTACATTTACAGAAAAATCAAATTATGGCTCTTGGAAGAAGAAGAGGGAAAAACGAAAAATGGAAAAATGAAAATCGCTTACGTGAAGATGTAAATTTTTACAATAAGTGAATAAAATGTAATGCCAAAGGTGTATATACCTAGTGATAGCCTAAATTATTGTGGCAAAGAGATAATATGATTAGAAATAAATTGCATCATGAATGGATACATTATATTAACACGTAAGTAAATTGTTGCTATTCAATAAAGACGAAATGACAGATTCAAAAGGAAAAAGTAAAAGAAAAATCAAAGTGCAATATGCAACTGAATTATTAAAATGGCAATGCTGAAGTCAGGCAAGGTATAAGATATGTATGGAGCAATAGAAATGCAGCATATAAATCAGTGGTCTCAAACTCAATTTACCCGGGGGCCACTGGAGGGAGAGTCTGGGTGAGGCAGGGCCGCATCAAGTTTTCCACAAGAAAAGCTCGTACAAAATATTATTATTATTATTATTCAGATTCAACAGTTCTTTAAAGTAATCCTAAACCCAGAAACTGACCCCCCCGTATCTTTAGACCTGTCCCTGCACCCCCTCTTATCATTTCTAGCCATCCCTTTTGCAGAAAAAATCGCTTTTGTAAAGTAAGAGAAAAAGTTATATTACTTTGTCCTGTGTGAGTTCTCTGTTTCTGTGCAAGCCGCAATAGCCCCGCCTGTCTGCTGCTGCCTTGTAATTATGCACGCCCCTCTCTGCTTCTAAGAGCCTGGCCGCATCATGAAAGGGGGCGGGGCTCCGTCATGGCGCCATTTAGCCCTGCCCCTTTCATGATGCGGCCAGGCTCTTAGAAGCTGAGAGGGGCGTGCATAATTACAAGGCAGCAGCACACAGGCCCCGCCCATTGTGGCTTGCACAGAAACAGAGAACTCACACAGGACAAAGTAATATAACTTTTTCTCTTACTTTACAAAAGCGATTTTTTTCTGCAAAAGGGATGGCTAGAAATGATAAGAGGGGTGCAGGGACAGGTCTAAAGATACAGGGGGGTCAGTTTCTGGGTTTAGGATCACTTTAACATTCAACTTTCTGAACAACATGAATGGAACATTGAACATAAACTGTTTTGAACATGGCTTTATCTGCCTATTTCTTGCTGCTAGAGATCTGGCAGTGCTTACTCTCGCATAGCCGAGCCCCATTTGGCTTAAGGGAGGCAGCATTTGAGACCCTCAGTAGGGCTTGAAGATGCTCATCAGTAAGGCTGGGGTCACAGTTGACATGCATTTTTTTTAGTGCCTTTTAAAAACGCATGCTTTTTTACATGCGTTTTTCATGTCAGCATGAGTTTTATAAGGTCTCTGATGGCTCCCTGCGTTTTTGGCTGCGTTTTTGAATCTGCACATAAAAATAGTGCTTGTAGTATTTTTTTGAGCGTTTTGAAAAACGCATGCGTTTTTGTAGAAAACGCATGCGTTTTTATAACATGGGTTCCTATGGAAAACGCATGCAAAAACGCATGTACAGTTAGCACCTTTTAGTGCCATTCAAAAACGCATGCGTTTCCCATAGGAGCCCATGTTAAAAAAACGCATGCGTTTCCGGAAAAACGCATGCGTTTTTTTTAACATGGGCTCCTATGGGAAACGCATGCGTTTTTGAATGGCACTAAAAGGTGCTAACTGTACATGCGTTTTTGCATGCGTTTTCCATAGGAACCCATGTTATAAAAACGCATGCGTTTTCTACAAAAACGCATGCGTTTTCTACAAAAACGCATGCGTTTTTGGATATGCTCCAAAAACGCATGGGACAGTCACACATGCTTTTTGGCTATTAGGGCATGCGTTTTTTAACATGGGGGCCTATGGGTGCGTTTTTTACATGCGTTTTTGAAAACGCAGGTCTCCAAAAATGCATGTGAAAAATGGTACTGTGACCCCAGCCTAAGTCTGGACCTGTACTTTGACTTATTGAAGAACAAGGTAGAGAAGAGCTTTTCGCACAAGTATGTGCTCCCAAAAAGACACATGGTTCGCTTGAACATTCGGGAAAGCTCAGGGAAGCTGGGAGGCAATTCTCTCAAAAATTGCCCTAGCTTATCTGCTTTTCCATTCACCTCCCTGAACTTGGCTTTGAGTTTAGAGTTGCACTGCAGGTCAATGAGCTCCATTTGCAGCACAGGAGGGGCATCTTGCACATCAAAGGAAAAGGGGTCCACAAAAATTTGAAATGTGGCTCTGCGCGTCTTGAAGTCTGCAAATCTGTGATAAAATTCCTCCTGTAGCTTCACAATGACATCCACATACTCCTCACCACTGAATGGTGTGGCTGCATCCATGAGTGTCTTGCATACTGGGAAATGGCACAGGTTTGTCTGAGAAAGCTGGGCTTTCCATAACATAAGTTTTGTAGAGAATGCTCTCACGTTGTCATAGGCAGCACTGACAAGTTGCCCCTGGCCTTGTAACTTCTTGTTCAGTACATTAAGTTCATGTTAGATATCAACTAAAAAAGCTAAGTCCATGAGCCATTTTGGATCACTTAGCACAGGAACAGCAGCCCCATCTTTCTCCATGAAAGCTTTTACTTCCGCTCTTAACTCAAAAAATCTCTTCAATGTGTTTCCCCTGCTGAGCCAACGTACCTCGGTGAAGTAGAGCACATCCCCATATTCTGACTCCATTTCCTCTAAAAAAGCACGAAACATTCTGTGTTTTAAGCCCCTCGATCTGATCTGGTTGATGCATTTCACAACAAAAGACATCACATTGTCAAACTTCAGGCATTTGCTGCAAAGGGCCTGCTGATGGATTATGCAGTGCAGAGCAATGACCTCCTCCAAACCTTCATCTTCCATCTTTTTTTGAACAAGTGCCACAAGTCCATTTTTCCTCCCTATCATTGATGGCGCTTCATCAGTTGTTATTCCAACTAACTTCCTCCAAGGCAAACTGGCATTCTCAATAGCATCACACAGCTGGTGAAATATCTCCTGAGCGGTGATCTGGCCATGCATTGGAATCACTCTGAGCAACTCCTCTATGACTTCAAAATTGTCATCAACACCTCGGATATAGATTGCAAGCTGGGCAGTGTCGGTGATGTCTGTGGTCTCATCAAGAGCTATTGAGTATACACTGAAACATTTTGCTTTCTCGCATAGTTGATCATAAATGTCACTTGACAGGTCATAAATGCGCTCTGCTACGGTGTTGGCAGAAAGGCTGATGTTGCTAAACTGACCTTTCTTCTCTGGACAGATAATACTTGCAGCCTGTAACATGCACTTTTTTACAAATTCACCTTCTTTGAATGGCTTTCCTGCTTTAGCAATCATCTCACTAACCACGTAGCTGGCTTCGACTGCTGCATCACTCTCTTTGGTTGCTTTCTTAAAGATCTGTTGTTGCCTCAGTAGACATGTTTTAAGTTTAGCAACCTGGTTGGCTCTCTCATCTCCCTCATATATTGCATACTCCTCAGCATGTCTAGTTGTGTAATGACGTTTCAAATTGTATTCTTTGTGGACTGCAACTATCTCTGTGCAAATAAGACATGTCGGGATGCCCCTGTGCTGAACAAAGAAATATTGCACTTCCCACTTTTCCTGAAATTGTCTGTGCTCATCACCAACCTTTCTCTTCACTGCAGGCTTTGATAAAGACATATTTGGTAATATTATCCTTTCTGCCTTATACACAAACAAGGTCAATAGTTAGGCCTATAGTGCCTTGAGGTATAACTCTGTTTCTCCAACTCAGGGCAAGGTGCAAGGTGGATGTGCAGCAATGGAGGGGCATGTGATCATCAGCCCGTCCACTGATTCCTCCTGACATCCACTGCGGCGCGCACAGCATTAGGTGCCTGCGCAGTGCTTCCCCGTCCTGCTGTGTCGGATCCTAGCATTGTAGATCCATGGACGCAGTGGGACGGGGGAGCACTGCACAGGCGCCAAATGTCCTGCTTAGGGATGGGCGAATACTAAATTACTCGGACTCGCTAGACTCTAACGAGTAGGATCCCGGTACTCGCTACTCGTTGCGAGTCTAGTGAGTCCAATGTAAATGAATGGGGAAGCAAGTATTGCAGCGGTTCCTCTGCTGCTGGACCCCATAAAGGGGTCTGGCAGCAAAGGAAAAACCTGCAATTCCCCATTTTATTCTTTAAAAGCAAGCAGCAAAAAGCCGTGGGCTTTTAAAGAATAGTTAAAAAAAAACGGATTGAACCGGATCGGTTCAATCCGGTCCCATAGACAGTCATGTTAAAGTTAATCTGATTGAATCATTGAATCGGACAATCCGATTTGTTTTAACATTGATGTCTATGGTACCTGATTGAACCTGACAGGGTCAATCCAGGACAATCCGTTTCAAAGAAGTAGAGGAATAGAATTTACAATTGATTTTCATGTACCCGTGCAGATCCCTCAGAGCGGGACGGGAAAGCACTGCGCTGAATGCAAACTTTGACATTGAGGTGGGGGCCGCGCTGAATGCAAAGTTTGATATTGAGGTGGGGGCCGCAAAGTATTGTCTTGGGGCCGCAGTTGGCCCGCGGGCCGCGTGTTTGAGACCCTTGATATAAATGAACTATTAAAGTGCTAGTGCTGGAGTCAAATAAAAGAATATAGTTTGTACAGACCTGATGTAAAGGGTGCTGGAGGGTCCCAACATGTGTTTCACTGTGCTTTGACAAGGGAGGTGCCATGCACATCTCTTGTTCTCCTTGTTCCCTGTTTTACTGCCCATTACGACATGCTACAATCTATCACTCTGGCTAATTGAATCACATCTAGAGATGAACGATGTTCAATTCGAAATGTTTGCCAATCTCAAATTCGAGTTGTTTTGGGCGGTGTACGAGTCATTCGACGAATGCAAACTATTTGCTTAAAATTCGGCAGTTCGAGGTTATGTTCGGTCACCAAAAGCTTAACCCTAACCCTAATACTTTAATGAATGTTAATATCCAGTTTCAGTGTATAGTGTGCGGGGGGCGGGGTTTAGATCAGTGCTGCAGAAATAATGCTGATCTCCATTTTTTTTTCTCCTACCTGCATTTACAGTGGGGAGGTGCAGGCTGTCAGTCACACACACAGCAAAGTGCATTTTTTGCACACAAGCAAGAGCATGTGTCATTGGCTGTGTATGTCACATGTCCTTGCCCTATAAGACCCAGTCATTTTCCCCATCGCCACAATTACCTCAATGCTGCAGTTGTGTGTCAATCAAGCACTGCTACTGCTGCTGTGGGCACTATAAAGTGTTAGTTAGATAGATAGTGAGCGAATCTCAAGTTAGATAGACAGATTTAGGGATAGACAGACAGGTTTAGGGAGTAGAATCTCATCCCTTTTGAGGGCTACTTCAAACAAGTAGGGAGTAGGGATTAGTTGTAAATATCAGCCTTTTTGAGGGCTACTTCATAGAAATAGGGATTAGTTATAATATCAGCCCTTTTGAGGGCTAGTTAGAGCAGTTCCTATTAGTTTTTGCCAGGCAGGTGTGTGCCAGTGCTGTGCAAGTGTTTTTCACATCATCTGGCCAAATCTAGTTCAGGCAATCCTTTAGAGCAGGTAGTGTAGACCTGATGTGAAGAAAGCTACACCACCTGTCTTTAATAGCCAATTTTTTACTGCAGCTAGTCCAGGCAATTTTTTGGGGCTAGTAGCAGTGTCTGGTAGTCAGCGGTGTAGCCCAGCTGTAAAGTAAGCTACACCGCCTGTCTATCCAGTGGCTAATTTTTTACTGCAGCTAGTCCAGGCAATTTTTTTGGGCTAGTAGCAGTGTCTGGTAGTCAGTGGTGTAGCCCACTTGAGAACCAAGCTACACGGCCTGTCTAGTTCAGACTAATTTTTAACTGCACCTAGCCCAGTTAATAGTTTGGACCTAGTACCACTGTTTGGCCACTTGTCTCTGTTCCATTTCCATCCTAATTTTTTTTTCCTAACAACTGCAGAGTTGCCAATTTGGTCACATACAAAATGAGTGGCAAAAGGCGCTGCTGGTGGAAAGGGGAATCGGCGTGGTGGAAAGGGCAAAAATGTTTGTGTCTGTGGGGTAGGTGGTAAAGCAACAGTAACATCTGCTGAAGAATGGCCATCTTCCAGCCAAAGTAAGATGTCTTCTTATTTATGTGGACAATCTGATATGATCCCTGTCTTACAGAAACAACCATCGATACCTATTGTAGATGAGACACAAAAACAGCAGGTGCTTGAATGAATCTCAAGTAGTGATGGGCGAATCCTAAATTACTCGGAATCGCTTGACTCTAGCGAGTCCGAGCCCAGGACTCGCTACTCGTTGCGAGTCTAGCGAGTCCAATGTTAATGAATGGGGAAGCGAGTAATAGCGAGTAGTGTGCGATTTACAAATCGCAGATGTGTCTCGGAAGCTTCAGCCTGAAGCAATCCTAGTTTTGTCATTTATTTGCATTGGACTCGTTTACTTTGCAACTGTAATCACTGGGAAACTCGCACAGATAAGAGTCCTGCTTTCTCCTCTGTGCTGGCTGCCAGCTCCAGGGTCCTAGAGCCTGCCTGCTGCCTGATGTAGCAGTGCTGAGATTGTTCTCAGTCTGCTCATTCCCTGTGTACAGACATGAATGTCTGTGCACAGAGATGATGTAGCAGTGCTGAGATTGTTCTCAGTCTGCTCATTCCCTGTGCATAGACATCTATATCTATACACAAGGGATGTAGCAGAGAGGACATCGCGTTTTGGACTGCGTCGGACGGAAGAGGATTTTTTTAATTAAAGATGGAGTCCCTAATGGCTTTTTTTTTATTTCTAATAAAAATTTTTCTTTGTGTTGTGTTTTTTTTAAAACAATTTAATAGAAATTCATGGCGGTCATGTCTAATATTGGCGTGACCGCCATAAATTTCGGGCTTAGGGCCAGCTGATAATACAAATCTGGCCCTAACCTCTTTATTACCCAGCGTGCCACCGCTACCAGGGCCGCTGGAAGAGCGGGGTTCAGCGCCAGAGGATGGCGCTTCAATGAACGCGCCATCTTCTGGGGCGGCTGCGGGCTGCAATTTGCAGCGGGGGGTGCCCAGAAAGCTTGGGCATCCCTGCGCTGCGGATTCCAGCCCCCAGCTGCTTAGCTGTACCTGGCTAGACATAGAAATTGCGCGGAGCCCACGCATTTTTTTTTAATTATTTCATGAAATTCTGAGATTCTGACTCTGATTCTGACTCTGAGATTCTGACTCTGAGACTCTGAGACTCTGACTCTAAAATTCATGAAATAATTAAAAAAAAATGCGTGGGGCTCCGCGCAATTTCTATGTCTAGCCAGGTACAGCTAAGCAGCTGGGGCCTGGAATCCGCAGCGCAGGGATGCCCAAGCTTTCTGGGCACCCCCCGCTGCAAATTGCAGCCCGCAGCCGCCCCAGAAGATGGCGCGTTCATTGAAGCGCCATCCTCTGGCGCTGAACCCCGCTCTTCCAGCGGCCCTGGTGGCGGTAGCACGCTGGGTAATAAAGGGGTTAATACCAGCTTTGTTATACAAGCTGGTATTAAGCCCGAGATTCTTAATGTCAGGCCACGTTTGACCCAGCCACTAAGAATCTCCAATAAAGGGTTAAAAAAACACAACACAGAGAAAATTTTTTATTTGAAATAAAAAAAAAGCCATTAGGGACTCCATCTTTAATTAAAAAAATCCTCTTCCGTCCGACGTAGTCCAAAACGCGATGTCCTCTCTGCTACATCCCCTGTGCATAGATAGATGTCTATGCACAGGGAATGAGCAGACTGAGAACACTCTCAGCTCTGCTACATCATCTCTGTGAGCAGGCGGGCTCTAGGACCTGAAGCTGCACAGAGAAGACAGCTGGACTCGGCTCGCAATGTAACAGCAGTTATTTGCGAGTTTCCCTGCTATCACTGGCACAGTAGCCGAGTCTAATGCAAACAATGGCAATCCTAGTTTTGTCAGCGTTTCTGACAAAACTAGGATTGATATTGATTTGCATTGGACTCGTGCGAGTAATCACTGGGAAACTCGCAGAGTACCGAGTCCTGCGAGTCCCTTACTACTCGCCGAGTAACGAGTCCTAGCGAGTAGATTCGCCCATCCCTAATCTCAAGTGCTCCATCAAGTGGCCTCTCCTCCACCTCAACTTAAACATCCCAAACCCTCCAGTTCTTTGAGGTGTCACCCAATCGCACTTGCTTCCTCCCAGCTCCCAAGTCTCCAGCCGTCCTACTGAGTATGGGGTAACAGAGATGGTTGAGTCTGCAGAGCTGTTCAGTCACACTATAGCCTGGGAATCAGAGGTCTTCTCCAAAGCTGCAGTGAGTCCAGACGAGGAAATGATCTGCACTGATGCCCAGAAGCTTTGTGAGTTGGATCCAGGCTCAGATGAAGAAGGTACTGAGCATAATGTAGACCCTCATTCCCAAACTGTAACTCCTCTTGGTGGAGACAATGAGGAAGATGCTGATGAGACTCAGATACCTGATTGGACCGACAACATAACTTTTCTGTCAGGACAGGAAGAGGTTGTCTCTGAGGACGAGGGGTGTGATAACACGCAGGGTGATGATGAGGTTGGAGATGCCACTTACTGTCAACCCACAGTAAGCCAGTCGATGAGGTCATCAGAGGAGGTGGAGGAGGATGCTAGTGACGACGAGGTTAGGTTGCGCCTTCCTGGACAGAGACGGAGTACTGGAAGCACATCAACAACAGCATCCGCAGCCACAACTCTGCCTTGAGCAGAAGTCGTGGTGGCTCTGCAGGTCACATGGGCTCTAAGCCTTGCCTAGCCTGGGCCTTTTTTGACATCGCCAAGGATAACCCAACTCATGTGATCTGTAAGACTTGTCACCAATCTCTGAGTAGAGGTCAAAAACTCAGTAGTTTGAGTACTTTATGCATGAACCATCACACAGATATGAAGCACAAATCGCAGTGGAAAGCTCACTGTGCTACAATGCGGGCTAGTGAGGCGGGCCAACCACCGTCTGCCCCATCAAGTGCATCCGCATGCTCTTCATCCTCTGTGACTGTGGGGACAACTGTCACTCATGCTTTTGGACGCATCGATACTAGAAAATAAACAGTCTGTTTAGGAGCGTTGGGAAAGAAAGATAATGGGGGATTATTGATCCAAATCCTTTATTACGTCCCTCAGTGAACACACAACGCGTTTCAAAGGTCAGGTAGCCGTCTTCATCAGGTGTATCGATTGGTTTCTCCTGGAGGGAAAAACAGCAGGAGTAGCAGAGGGAGTGAGGAGTGGAGGAAGGTTAAACAAATCATGTCAAGAGCACTTGCTGTTACTGGGAAACTAGAGAAGCAGTGCAGGACCCCTGGTGACGTGTGCTTGGTCACTTGGCGTTCCCCGCCGGAGGAGCCAGTTTAGCAGCAGCAGGTGACTAGAGATGAGCTACCACCCCGGTGTTCGAATTCGATTCGATTCGTCGAATCGACGGGGTGTTCGACGAATGTTCGTCGAATGCTCGACGAACACCGTCGAACACCCCGGAAAACAAACAAACCGGGCCTGTGGGGCATTTTCACTTCCACAATGTATATACATACATTGTGGAAGTGAAAAAAAGTGAAAGAAAGTGTTAAAAATAAAAAAATAATCAATGCTCACCTGTCCGCGGTCCACCGAAGCCTCCGGCAAGGTCCTGCGGCGTCTAGGACCTGTGTGACGTCATGTTCTCGCGCGAACTTCGTTCACATGACCGGAGTTCCTCGAGAACATGACGTCACCACAGGTCCTGGAAGCACAGGACCTTGCCGGAAAACTTAAAATAGATATTTTTATGTTTCGGACCCTTTCTTTAAGTAAAAGTTACTTAAAGAAAGGGTCCGAAACATAAAAATATCTATTTTAAGCTTTCCGGCAAGGTCCTGTGCTTCCAGGACCTGTGGTGACGTCATGTTCTCGCGGAACTCCAGTCATGTGAACGGATTTCGCGCGAGAACATGACGTCACACAGGTCCTAGAAGCCGCAGGACCTTGCCGGAGGCTTCAGTGGACCGCGGACAGGTGAGCATTGATTATTTTTTTATTTTAAACACTTATTAGCTGTTTATTTTGGCCGAAAATGCGGCAGATGCGGTTTTCTGACCGCATCTGCCGCATTTTCGAACCAAAATCGAACATGTTCGATATTCGCCGAATTTGAACCAAATTGTTCGAATTCGGCGAATGACTCGAATAGCGCCAAAATCAACTCGAATTTGAGATTGGCGAACTATTCGAATCGAACATCGCTCATCTCTACTGGTGACCTCCGACAGCAAGGGAGGAGTACGCCGCAGCATTACACCGTTGTTGTTCGAGAGCGCACAACAATCTCAGGTGAGGGTGGAAGATTGCCTAGTAAAACCCACTACCTTAGATAGATCTTCACATTGCGCTCCCCTTTCTTTTTTCTTGCATGCTTTTGGACACAGACCTTCCACCTCTTTACCTGCAACAGACAGTTTGATTGCCAGGTTGTCACTTGTTTTTGAAGTGGAAAATGCTGCTGGTGTTGAGCTCTCTCAGACATCCTGCCGGTTCACCGTTTGAAATGTGATGTGCCGACATGCTGGAATTCCACTCTGCACATGTTTCAGCGACTGTGGTAGCACCGCCGAGCCCTGGTGCAATACGTTATGACGTATAGCCTGAGCCAATGAGATCCAGAGGTGGGGCAGATCACACTGCTGGAGTGGTCTCAGATCAAGGACCTATGAACCCTTCTGCACAGTTTCGAAATGGCGACGAAGATGTTTAGCGCTGACGATGCCATTATCAGCATGACTATTCCGATCATCTACATGATGGAGCACACTCTAAACAGTATTCGGAGTCAGGTGGTGGGACAAGAGGAGGTGGAGGAAGTATAGGAGGAGTCATATGCGGAAGGGATAATAAGATCACCAAGGTCCTCACAATCAGCAGCACTAGGACTGCAGGCGTGGGAGGGTGGGGGAGACGAATTAACGAGGACTCATGGTAGCAGCCAAACTGTTGAGGCAGGTGTAGAAGCTCAGGATGAAATGGAGGACAAACTGGCGATTAGCATGGAAGACTCAGCAGGTGAGGGAGACCTTGATAACATTTCTGTTGTGCGAGGTTGGGGGGAAAGGGCAGAGGAAGGAAGGATGATTCTCACCTCGCCGCCACCAACACAACAAGGACTTGGTCCTCCTGGATGTGCAAGACACATGAGCACCTTCTTGCTGCACTACCTACAACATGACCCTCGGATTGTCCGAATTAGAAGTAATGCCGACTACTGGGTTGCAACACTCTTAGATCCCCGATACAAGACAAAATTTGATGAAATAATTCCTGTCATAGAAAAGGATGCATGCATGCAGCAGTATCAGCAGAAGCTGTTACACAATCTTAGATTGGCTTTTCCACAAAACACCAGTGGTACACAGAGTGAATCTCACAGGAGTATCTCCAAGTGAACATCGATGACATGACTTTGAAACTGGACCCTTGCTCATTTTGAGCTTCCAATCTGGAAAAATGGTCTGAGCTCGCCACTCACGCCTAGGAGATCCTGTCGTGCCCCGCAGCCAGCGTTCTCTCTTCAGCACTGCTGGTGGTGTGCTGACAGATAAGCGCACGCATCTGTCGAGCCAGAATGTGGACAGACTAACGTTCATCAAGATGAACAAGTCATGGATCCGCAAAGACTTTTCTACCCTGTGTCATCCTGGGGAGACTAAAGGCTTGTGGATTTTTGAATGTGCTGCATGACAGTCACCAACAATTTTAAGTTTGCAACTGTGGGGCAATTGATGCCACTTAAGTGGTGTCTGTGCCCCAATTTTGGAAAAAATGGACACTCTTGTTGGAGTCCCCTTGCTGTGTTTTAAATGATTTTAGAAGGGCATGACATGCCTATATCTGTGTCTCCTCCTCCTCCTTTTACTCGTCCAGCTCTTTTCTTTTTGCATTTTTATATGTACTTGTCACTTTTCCATGTGTTTGTTGTGTCTTCTGAGTAGTTTGTCACCTTTTGGACACCTTAGAAGGTGTTTTCTAATAGGCGTGGCCTGCAGCTCTATGTAGGAGGCAGCTTTACACAGAGCTCCGGTGCCATACACCAAGCGACGGGGAATTAGTCCTTTTCAGGACAAATTACCCCAACCACTCCTGACCAGATCGATCAAGCTTATTCCAGGCTTCATCCCAGCTGTCTTAAAACTTCTCCCGGTGAGCCGACCACCTACAGAACTGAGACTCACGACCGGGCCTGAGACTGAGTTTGCCTGACGTCCAGCCACCATCTATTTGGCGCCTTCCTGGCTGCCCCTCTACATCTGCTGACCCGGACCCAGATCTGTTTCCCGGGGTCTGTTCCCCTGAGTCGCCTCCTTACCGGAGCTGTCTGCCACCCCTCTTTGGCCTGTGAGTGACCGCCCGGTCTCTTCCTGCCTTTCCCGCTGTTTTGTGGAGCTCAGACATTAAAGGTGTTGCCCATCTTCTGCCCCAGATACGGACCACCCCCTCCGCCATCCGAGGTTAGGACGTCAATTGGGAGACCGGACCGAAGCTGAGGGAAACGCCGTCACCGAGAGTAACGGGGCACTACTTCGTCACTATCTCGGTGTATGGAGCGAGGGTGCTGCGGAGGAATCCAAACTTCTGAAGCAGTTCTGGCCGTATCGCTTGAGCGCCACCTGCTGGTGCAACAACTTCTAATACAGCTTACAGCTCTCAGCACTCATCGGGCGGATCTGGCAGATGCCAGCAACGCACGCTAGCAGCGCGGATCAGAGGGATGTCTGACCAGAGGAAGATAAGAAGAAAGAAGATAAGAAGAAAGAAGACACGTATCTCTCTCTGCCGGCGTCCACCCAGGACTTTCTGTTTACTGCAGCTCTGAAGGGTCGCGTTCATTACTGCTCACTCCTTCCCTCCCCCCCCAAGACATTTTGGTGAGACAGCTCTATTGCTGAACTGTTCTGTCTAGTGCAGATAACACCCACCATTTACCTTAGTGTCATATTACCTTCTCAGGGCTCTCACTCTCCCTATAAGTGAGAGATTAAAGTGTGTGGGGTGTATAGTCTAAGCAAGCAACCTCCTGTTTGCTGCCTTACTCTGCTTTCAAATACTAGTGATTGATTTATTTATTTGCCACTTCTTACCTGCCTTAGCCCTATCTCTCTCTCATTACAGTATTGTCTGTGTTGCTTGAAGCTCCTGGATCTCAGCTGGACAACAATTTAAGTGTCCTCTATTAATCTCTCTATATTTGAGCTTCTAACAAGTCCATTTATATGAAGGGAAGCCAATTTTAATGCTACTGTTTATTTTATGCAAATAACTGTTGTCGCTTATATTCTAACCTTCTGGCAATTATTTCAAACCTATGCTACTGTCCTACATGTGTCTTATAAATGAATAGTAGTGCTGTGTGATCACACAGATCTAAGTTGAGACAAGATATTAAGTGTCCTCTACTGACACCTAGAGGGTCGAGACTGCTAAGTACTGTATTTGTGTTCTCTAATAATTTTAATTCTACTCTTGCCTATATACAGTCTGTAGTTCTCAGCCAAACTCTAACTTGTGGTAAAATTCAAACTGACCTTTATAGTGTGACAATTTTCTCTACCTACACCCGGTTTTAGCTTGTAAAGTTGTTATCTGCTTCTATATCTCCTATTACCCTATAGGTCCCTCCTAATTTCTCCTATAACCTACCCATAAACAACTATTAGCTCAACTTAACCACAGTGGTCAATCGATCCTATACTACCATTTAAACTCCTTGATTCTTTTATAAATAAATCTAGATTTAACGCATTAAGTGACAACATGCCTTCTAAATTTAGGACAAATAATAGCTCCAATACTACAGACCCAATAAATAATCCCCTTAAAAACTCACCTAAAAGCAAAATTCCTACCCCCATTTCGACTAACTCTCAGGTAAAATCAGGGAAGGACAAATCAAACCCCGATCATAGCCTAGAAGACTGGAGCTCACCCATGGAAGACCTGCCGTCACTCGCTACACCCCCTGCAAGTGTAAAAAGGAAAGAGATGGGGACTCCTTCCAAATCTAACTCCAGCACTCCTCCCGCGCTAAGTCCAGAACAAGACCGAGAATCACACTTCAAAAGCCCATTAAGACAGAAGTTCAAGAAAGACCAATCCGACCTGGAACCACTTCTCAACTTTGATGTAGGACAACCTCTTGACAAAGATTTTTTTCTGAAACTATTTACTGCCTTCAATCATTCACTAAAGGAAGAAATGATGGAGCAATTCGATGAAGTCAAATCTTCTATGTCCTCAATAGTTTCAAGGGTGGAAGAAAATGAAAAATTGATAACTGACCTTAAACTAGAAAACAAAACTACTAAGACTGAACAAACCAAGATGAGAGAAGAAATCAGGGCTCTGAAAGATAAACTTATCGACAGAGAGGACAGAGACAGAAGAACTAACCTTAAGTTCAGAGGCATACCTGAGAACGTTAAAAACAACGACTTAATTGACTACGTAAAAAATCTAACCAGAAAGACTTTACCATCAAAATCCGAAATTGAATACTCAATTGAAAGAGCCTACAGACTTCCTAAACCATCACACCTGGCAGACGACATTCCCAGGGATGTAATTGCCAAATATTCCTTTTTCCAGACAAAAGATCAAATCAATGACTTCTTGAGAAAAAATAGGACCCTCCCTCCGCCCTTTGATAAGATAAAAGTCTTTACAGACGTTTCAAAGGAAACTATGACTAGACGGAGAAATCTTAAACCAATCACAGAGGCCCTGAGAACTAGACAGATTCCATACAGATGGGGCCGTCCTACTACAAGTGTAATTTTCTCCTTTAACCACAAATCCTTCAACATAGATGACGTCAACCTCGGTCTCAAGATTCTTAAAGACCTTCACCTTGATGGAACGGGATGACGATCTACTCTAACCTCAACTAATCGATCAAAGCTTGGCACCTTAGGCCATAACATTAGCCCAAAGGAAGACAAATACCGGTTCCCTTGAACCCTTCCTCATTATTGACTCACCAGTTAATACAAGTCAAATTAAATCCTTACCTAGATCTAAACTTTAATTTACTAGTTTAAAGAACTTTAGTTTACTCTATCCCCCTCTTAATCCTCACCATCTAACAAATCTCAACTCTTTTTGTTCTCCTAACATCTCCAGCTCCAAAGCCAGAACATGACCCTCAAATTTATGTCAATCAATGCGAACGGTCTCAACTCTCCCCAAAAAAGATTCTTCATCTGGAAGGATCTGAAGAAAAACCACATAGATGTTGCCGGTATACAGGAAACTAGATTTTCTTCAGAGAATACTCCTAAATTCACCAACGCCAGGTTTCCCCACATCTATCTTTCGTCCAATAAAAAGAAAAAATCAGGTGTAGCCATTCTTATAAAGGATTCAATCAAATTTGAAGAGTTGGAGGTCACAATGGATGAAGAAGGTAGATTCATTATCCTTGTATGCAAGTTAAATGAGATTACCCATACACTAGTAAACCTCTACGCCCCTAACAATGGCCAGATTTCCTTCCTAAAAAAACTCTTAAAAATTGTAAAAGAAACTCAGAAAGGTACTCTATATATCTTCGGAGACTTTAATGCTGTTCCTAACATTAATTTCGACTCATCTAATAAACACAGAAATATAAATACCCAACTTGACCCCCTTCTCAATAGGGAAGAGTTATACGATGTCTTTAGATGTATCAATACCTCCTCAGTCGAGTTCACTTTTTACTCCAATGTCCACAAATCCGTTGCCCGTATTGACTTAATTCTCTCCAACATAAACTCACTTCATAGTATTAAATCGGTAACAATCCTCCCTAGAACATGGTCAGACCACTCCCCAGTAATTTTTGAAACTCTGGGTGGGTTCCCCCCTAAAAGTCGGGGAATATGGAGGGCCAATTCTTTCCTCTTCAATCACCCACAATACAACCTTGAGATTAGAAATGCATTGAAACTCTACTTCAAAGAAAATGATCTGGAAGAGAAGCCAATTTCAGCTATCTGGATGGCCCATAAGGCAGTAATTAGAGGCTTCCTCATCCAGTTAAACTCGAAACACAAGAAATCCCTCATAAAAGACACAGAAACATTAATCAAAAAAATCAAAGAACTTGAGGTAACTGTTGCAGACTCCCCTAATGAATCAATTCTTAAAGAAATTCTCTCTTTAAGGATAGAACTTAAATCTCTGTTAATTTCTGACTTCGACAAGCTCTCACGAATAAATAAATCCAACTACTATAGTTGTACAAACAAACCCTCAAAACTCTTTGCGAGGATGATAAAAATTCGTAGAACTAAATCCAACATCACACAAGTTAGGAACAAACACAACATCCTTCAGAAAATGCCTCAAACAATTTCAAACACGTTTGCCGAATTCTACAAAGCCCTCTATAATCTCAAGGACACACATACTGAGCCCACCCCAACTTTACCCAACATCTCTTCGTTCCTCGACTCAGTTGAACTCCCGTCTCTATCCATACAAGACATTGAATTTTTAAATTCCCCGTTCACGGAATCAGAGGTTTCAGACACAATTCGTTCTCTCAAGAAATGCAAGTCCCCTGGTCCAGATGGACTCCAGAATGAGTTTTTCTCTGCCTTCCATGAGACCCTATTGCCTTACATCACTAAATTACTACATTTTACTACATCCAATAATGCATTTTTTCCCAAAGAAATGCTACAAGCCATCATAACTGTTATACCTAAAAGCAAGGGAGACACAGAGAACGTCTCTAACTATAGACCCATCTCACTCTTAAATTCGGACCTCAAAATTATTACTAAAACCATCAATACAAGAATTCAAAAAATTATCCCGAAACTAATACATAGCGATCAGGTGGGATTTATCCAGAACAGAGGTTCATCAGACGCCACTCGTAGAATTTTAAACTTAATGTCACTTGCAGAAAAAAATTCCACACCAACAATTATGGTCTCTATCGATGCTGAAAAAGCATTCGATAGAGTCCATTGGGACTATCTTTTTGAAACCCTAAAAAAATTTGGCTTTAGAGGCAGTATACTAAACATAATTCAAGCACTTTACTCCCACCCCACAGCAAGAGTCCTAACTAATAACGTCCTTTCCGAGGTATTCCCACTAACAAATGGAACGAGACAGGGCTGTCCACTCTCTCCATCCCTATTTGACCTCTTCATTGAACCGCTGGCCGAGAGGATCCGTATGAATCAACTGATTAAAGGAATACATACAAAATACAGAGAATATAAAATCAGTCTCTTTGCTGACGACATAATTCTTACCCTTTCAGACCCTCTCAATTCGACACGCAATCTTCTAGCAACAATTGAGGAGTTTTCTAAGATATCGCAATACAAGATCAACCTCAACAAAACCCAAGTTCTCCACATGAACCTAGATCCAGAATTACTAAAATCTCTTAAGCTTGAATTTAACTTTAACTGGGACAGAGAAGACATCGATTACCTGGGCATAAAAATAACTAAACAAATTTCTAATATGGCAAACATCAACCTCTCTGAAATCTTCAAAGTTATCCAAAAGGACCTTCAACATATTTCCAAAATCGACGTATCTTGGATCGGTAAAGTTGAAGCATACAAAATGTTTGTACTCCCTAAATTACTATACGTCTTTCGCTCCATTCCTCTTCCTCCTAAACAGTCATGGTTTAAAAAACTACAAACACAATTAATGAACTTCATCTGGGGACAAAAAAAACCCAGAGTGGCGAGAACAATACTTGAGAAAAGTAAAACAAATGGAGGTCTAGCAATCCCCAACTTGACGGCCTACTATAATGCTTCTGTAATTAAACTTAGCCAGATATGGTGGAATCAAGACATTAAACCTGGCTGGCTCATCTTGGAAGAAGCCAAATACTCCAAAAATGGAATTGCTCTTTTGTTGCTCTCTTACTTATGTGACTTATCCAAGCGACTCCCTAAAGAGCATACAATCAAAGCAGCAATCCAATCTTGGAGACGCCTTATAGGAAAAAACTCTGACACACACTCAACCACTACTCCCAACTGGATTCCTATAGAAATTCTAGAATTTCTTTCCCCGGGCTTAAAATTAGATTCTTGGAAAGCAGCCGGAATAAAATATATATATCAGACATAATAAACAACGGAAAAAAAGTAATCCCCTTTAACGAACTGAGTGCTTCATTTAACCTGACGGAACTAGAGGTTAAAATACGGGACAAAATCAATGACCTTATTTCTAAGCATAAAATCAACTTTTTTCTTCCCATAAATGTTTCCCAAATGTTCAAATACCCAAAAAACTTTACCTTCTGGGAAGACGAACAATATTTACAAGGTAATGAATTCGGACACAGCTCTAACCAATTCCACTAATATAATAGCATGGGAAAGGGAATTGAAATCACCTATCCCCACAGAATGTCTCAGCAAAACGCTTGCAAATTTACACTCTCACATCCCCTGCTCTTCACTCATTGAATCGCACTACAAGATTCTTCTTCGCTGGTACTATACGCCTGTTAGACTCCATCACATTAAAGAGGATAACTCGCCTTTATGTTGGCGGAATTGTCTCAAAGAAGGTAATTTATCACATATTTTTTGGGACCGTGAATTACTTAAAACCTACTGGGGTGAAATCCAAATGTTAATTAACGAGATCACAAATAGTGACATAATACTAACTCCAGAACTGGTACTTCTTTTGCTTGGCATAAATTCAATCCCAAAAGATCTCAGACCCCTTATTACTCACATTTTACTAGCTGCCAAAAATCTCATAGCAACAAAATGGAGAGACCCCCAGCCACCACTGTTTAATGTTTTACTCGAAAAAATTGCCACTCACAGCTCCTATGAACTTTCGTTCGCCATGAGAAACAGACTTTATAGAAGATATGAGAAGAAATGGCGGTGTTGGAATAGTTATTTTCCTTCTAAATACTCAACTCATCCGTCCACTGTTGATGTTCCTGGCTTAACGCAACTTTAATACATAGAGAACTAGAACCTTTCCTCCTTTCTTGATGTATATATCCCTCCCTATCCCCCTCTTTCTCATTCTATTATCAGCATCAAAACTATATTTTTTTTTATTTTTTTTTTTATATACTATGCTATTCTGATAAGTTGCATCTACATAATCAATTGCATGTATGTTATCTCAGTTATTCACATTTATCCTACTACGTTCAGGATTAATATTCAATCAACAATTAAGTGTTTTATAATGTTTCTGCTTTTACACACTGTATCTTAAAAGAAATACTACTGTTTCTACAAGATTGTGTATTGTTATCCCATTTAAAAATTCAATAAAATTCTTTGAACAAGAAGGTGTTTTCTAAGTGTTTTCTATGTGTTTGTATGTGTTTGTCTGCCATTGTTTTCAATGGTATTTGACGGTATTCGACTAACATTTGACGAACACACCCCCAATTCGACTAATCGAATCAAATTAGAACACTAGGGTGGTGGTTCATCTCTAATCACATCATTTATATAACATACAGTGACAGTGGTATAACTTGATGAATGTAGAGTCTCAGTACCAACATTTTGTCAGCTCATTAACCCAAGTGTATCCAGTCTTCGCTCACCCATCATGATTGATACATTGCACTGAGTAGTGTGACATTTTAATAGCAGGGGTAAAACTGAAGAGCTGTCAATGAAGCTAGGTGGGTGGAGATTGTGGTAAAATTTTCAATATGATATTCACATTAACCACACCAGCTTCATCAAACCTAAGAGATAGTTGAAATTAAATTAATGCAATCTGTTTTGTGAATTCTGGTGACAGATCTGCTTTAAACTCCATCTTTTTGCTAGCACACGACTTAGAAGGAGTAGTGAATATGACCTTTAGTTCTGTACCGATAACTGTACAATGTTACATATCATTGATAGACTTCACCATCATGATATTAAAGGGATCCTGTCACCTCCAAAACGCCACCAAAGCTACAAAATCATGTCGCTGCAGCATCCTATCACCATTCTCACACTCCTTTTGTCTCCTAAAAGCATCCTGTCAAAGTACATAAAAACGATTTTATACTCACTCATTAGGCATTATAATTAGTAGGGGCTATATTCGTTAGCCCTTAGGGTGTGTTTGTTTGGTGCTCGCATGCGGTGCTTGAAGCATAAAGAGTGGCATGGGTGTACTGACATCATCCGATCCCGGAAATTACGAGATTCGCGTCATTCATGCCCGGCCAGCATCGTGAAGAGTAGGGAGGGCCTGCCTAGAAAATGAATAAAAGATCACGCCCTTTATGGCGTGATATTCTGATGAACAGGGCACCAAACAAACATGCCCTAAGGGCTAACGAATATAGCCCCTACTAATTCTAATGCCTAATGAGTGAGTATAAAATCGTTTTTATGTACTTTGACAGGATGCTTTTAGGAGACAAAAGGAGTGTGAGAATGGTGATAGGATGCTGAAAGGACATGATTTTGTATCTTAGGTGGCGTTTTGGAAGTGACATGATCCCTTTAAGATGACTTCTGACCTTACATCTAACTATGAGCACAAGCTAGATATTTCCACCAAATAGTAAAACTGGCTTATACCAGGAATTTATTAGAGATGAGTGAGTATGCTTGTCACTACTCGGTACTTGCACGAATATCACGGTACTCGGGCTACTCGGCGAGTACCGAGTAATCTCGCAATACTCTTCCTGTGCTCGGGGTCCACTTCCCTGCATGTTGGCGCTCTTTTCAGACCCAGCCCGCATGCAGGGATTGGCTGACAGACACTGTAATGCCACAGCCATGTTGGTTGTGGCATTACAGTGATTGGCTGGCCGCACAGCATCATCAGGTCTTTATAAGACCTGACCGCGCTGTGCTCGTCACTCTGCGCCATTAGACAATCAGTGTAGGGAGAGCTGCTGCTGATTGAGGGACAGATTTGTGGCCTTTCAGCTAGTGTAGGCACAGGGCTGCCAGTCAATTTACCACAGCAGTCCTTCTGAGGACTACTAGAGCAGTATACAGGCAGGCAGGCAGGGAGGCAGGGTATCTACCAAACTTCGCTGTGCCAGAATACCAGCCTGCATCGCATCTGGGGCTGGTTTCCAGGCTTATCCATCCCAAAAACCTTGCTTTTAGGGATTTATTTAGCTCACTATAGGCAGGAGTAGGTTTTAGCTCAAATTAGGGTACACCAAAAAACCAACTCTTCTCTGCACTAATTTAGCATCTAATTGCTGCTACTGTAGGTTGCAGCGTTAATAAGGGTACACCAAAAGCCTTGTGCTAAAAAAAAACTGTTCTCTGCACTAATTTAGCATCTAATTGCTGCTACTGTAGGTTGCAGCGTTAATTAGGGTACACCAAAAGCCTTGTGCTAAAAAAAAACTCTTCTCTGCATTAATTTTGCATCTAATTGCTGCTACTGTAGGTTGCAGCATTAATTAGGGTACACCAAAAGCCTTGTGCTAAAAACCTACTCTTGTTTGCACTAAATTTGAATCTTAAGTGCTGCTACAGTCTGTTGCAGCGTAAATTAGGATTCGCCAAAAGACACGCTATTGTAGTCAGCGTTTGTGTCTGACTAGTCCACCTGCAGGGCCTTAATTTCAAAACTTAGGGTCTTGCTAAAAACAGACTCTTGTCTGCACTAAATTTGAATCTCAGTGCTGCTACAGTCTGTTGCAGCGTACATTAGGATACGCCAAAAGACACACTATTGTGGTCAGCGTTTGTGTCTGACCAGTATAGCTGCTTTAATTTAATCTTCAATCTCAGTATCCAGGTCAAAAACAACTGGTCAGCATTTTCAGTTGACAGGCAGGTGCGTTTATCTGTAATGATTCAACCTGCGGCAATAAAAACACGCTCTGACAAAACACTATCGGCAGGGCAGGACGTCCAAGGCGTAGAGGGACAATTACTGCCACGTGTCCACTTTGGATACCCAATAATTAGAAGGCACAGAGGAATCTAGGAGCACATTCGTACGATCGGCAAGGTACTCCTTCAGCATCTTTACAAACTTTGCAGTCCTTGTGACAGTACCCTGCACCTGAGGGCCTGTGCTATGGGAGGGGCTAAGAAAACTGGCCCAGATCTTTGAGAGTTTTCCCCTACCTCTGCTGGATTTGATTTGTGCCTCTCTCGGCCGGACACCTTGGTTGTCCACCAAACCACGACCTCTGCCGCCAGCATTTTCAGAAGTGAATTTTTTGACTAATTCTGCAACTAGGGCCTTCTGGTACTGCAGCATTTTTGTAGACCTCTCCGCCTCGGGAATTATTATTATTATTATTATTATTTATTCATTTATATAGTGCTATTAATTCCATAGCACTTTTCCTACATGAGTAATGCTGTCTCTCTTGGAGCTCACAATCTAAACATCCTATCAGTATGTCTTTACAATGTGGGAGGAAACCGGAGTACCCGCAGGAAACCCACGCAAACACAGGGAGAACATACAAACTACTTGCAGATGTTGTCCTTTGTGTCCTTGGTGGGAATTGAACCCAGGACCTCAAGCCAAAGTGCTGCAAAGGCTGCAGTGCTAACCACTTGAGCCACCGTACAAGAGAAATAAAGTTCTCCTTGTAGCGTAGATCTAAAAGTGTCACCAACCAGTAATGAGTGTCCGCCTAGATGTTGATAACACGAGGGTCACAAGACAGTCAGTATAAAGTCAGCCATGTACATAAGACTGTTAACAGGCAAGACTTCAGGTCCTCAACAACAGGATGATTGACCATGCTGTCTTCATCATCCTCCTCCTCCTCCTCTCCCCTATCCTCTGGCCATCCGACGGTAAGATGGTTGTGCATGTATTACCGTCAATTTAGCATTAAAGTAGCTCCATTTCTTTATCCGCCTCCTCCTCTGAATAGTCCTCCAATGCACGTTAGGATGAGATGAGGCTGTGTGTAATTACCCTGTACGGTTTATTGCTCCAACTCATCGTGTTCCGCCTGCAATGCATCGTTTTTTATTTTGAGCAGACAGCATTTTAGAAGACAGAGAAGCGGCATGGTGAAGCTAATTATGGCATCATCGCCCCTCACCATCTTGGCGAAGTCCTCATAGTTTTTGCGGACGGTACATATGTTGGATATCCATGTCCACTCCTGAGGTCTTATGTGTGGAGTTTGAAACATATACCGACGGCCTAGTTGATGCTGGTACTCAACAACTGCCCTCTTCTGCTCACAAATCCTGACCAACATGTGCAGTGTGGAATTCCAATGCGTGGGGACATTACAGACCAGTCTGTGATACGGAATGTGCAAACGCTGCTGAAAGCTGGCAAGGGCGGCTGAAGCAGTAGGTGACTTTCTAAAATTGGGTACACAGGCGGCGTACTTTTACGAGCAGATCAGACAGCTCTGGGTAGTAGTTAAGAAACCGCTGAACCACGAGGTTGACCACATGGTTGACCACTCCCTTCTTCTCCAGATCCTGGAATCCCTCGGCATCACCCACCTTGCCCTCTCTTGGATCTCCTCATACCTAGCGGAACGGACCTTCAGCGTCTTCCACTCCCACACCTCCTCCTCACCCTACCCCCTTTCTGTCGGAGTCCCCCAAGGTTCGGTCCTGGGACCCCTACTTTTCTCCATATACACTCTCGGCCTAGGGCAACTCATTGAGTCCCACGGCGTCCAGTACCACCTCTAAGCCCACGACAACCAAATCTACCTGTCCGGCCCTGACATCACCTCCCTACTCTCCAATATCCCACAATGCTTTAACGCCATCTCATCCTTCTTTTCTGCTCGCTTCCTTAGCGACATGTCAACATGGACAAAATTGAATTCATAGTCTTGCCCCCAAGAAATTCCCCCCCCACTTCCCAACCTATCCATCTGTGTCAACGGCTGCGCCCTCTCCCCAGTCCCCCAAGCCAAGTGCCTCGAGGTAATCCTTGACTCCTCCCTATCCTTCAAGCCCCACATCGAAGCCCCCACCACATCCCTCCGGTTCCAGCTCAAGAACATCTCATGCATCTGTTCCTTCCTCACCCACAACACCGTTAAAACACTCATTCATGCTCTTATGATCTCCCGCCTTGACTACTGCAACCTCCTTCTCAATGGCCTCACAGCTAACTTCCTCACAGCTCTCCAGTGTATCCTCAATTCCACTGCCCGACTAATGTACCTGTCCTCCCGCTGCTCCCCTGTCTTCCTCCTCTCCCAAGCCCTTCACTGGCTCCCCACCTCCAAGAGATCCCAATTCAAAACACTAACCATGGCGTACAAAGCCATACACAACCTGGCCCCACCATACATCTCCGACCTGGTCTCCCGATACCTACCCTCACGCAACTTCCGCTCTTCACAAGAACTCCTCCTCTGATTCACCCTCATCACCTCTTCGCACAACCGAATCCAGGACTTCTCCCGGGCATCTGCCTTACTCTGGAACTCCCTGCCCGAACACGTCAGTCTCCTACCCTGACAAGCTTAAAGTGTCAACTGAAGACTCACCTATTCCGTCAAGCCTACAATATGCCATGAGACACAGGCGACAGCCCCATACCTGACATTCCCTCATCCTACTGTATCCCAACCCGCCCCTCATAGATTGTGAGCCCTCGTGGACAGGGTCCCTGCCCCTCCTGTACCTGTAAGTCCTGATCGCCTAGATTTTCTGTACTTGTTCTTGTCTCCCTTATCCTAATATAAAGCGCCATGGAACCTAATGGCGCTATATAAATAAATAATAATAATAATAAAATGTGCCACGCATGGGACATGTGTCAGCTCGCCTCGCCACAGAGCCGCCACCAGGTTTCGGCCATTGTCACACACGACCATGCGTAGCTGTAGGTTCTGCGGTGTGAGCCAGTGATCTGCCTGCTGTTTCAGTGCTTTCCACAACTCTTCAGGATTGTGGGGTTTGTCACCTACGCATATTAGCTTCAGCACAGCCTGTTGCCATTTAGCCAAGGCACTGCTGCAGTGCTTCCAGCTTTGGACTGGTGTAGAGGGTGAAATGAAGGAGGAGGAGGGTGAGGAGCATGAAGTTCCGGAGCTGTACACTGTGGGTGAAACCCTGACTGAGTTAGGGCCTGCAATCCTTCGTGTCGGAAGGACGTGTTCCGTCCCAAGCTCAGACTGGGTCCCGGCTTCCAGAATATTAACCCAGTGTGCCGTCAGAGAGATGTACCGGCCCTGCCCGCAAGCACTTGTTCACGTGTCCGTGGTTAGGTGGACTTTGCCTGAAACTGCGTTGTTAAGGGCATGTATGATGTTTTGTGACACGTTCTTATTTAATGAGGGGACGGCACACCAGGAAAAATAGTGTCGGCTAGGGAACGAGTAACGTGGGACAGCCCCCGCCATCAGGTTGTGGAATGCTTCCGTCTCCACCAGCCTAAAAGGCAACATTTCCAGCGCAAGCAGTCGCGAAATGTGTGCATTTAGAACTGTGGCATGTGCGGCGTTGGCAGCGTATTTGCGCCTGCGTCCCAAAGATTGGGGTATGGATAACTGAACGCTGCGCTGGGACAAGGACGTGGCTGATGATGGTGCTACTTCTGCTTGTGCAAGTACAGGTGAAGGACAGGAGGCATCTTCACCAGCAGTATGGACAGGGGATTGGCTTGCACGCACAACAGTGGAAGACGCAGCGGTGTCACCCGCAGACAATGCTCCTGTACTCTGCTGTACATCCCACAAAGTTGGGTGCTTTGCTGCCATGTGCCTGATCATGCTGGTGGTGGTCAGGCTGCTAGTTTTGGTACCCCTGCTGATGCTGGCATGGCAGGTGTTGCAAATGGCCTTTTTCAAATTATCTGCAGACTCCTTAAAAAACAGCCAGACTCGGGAAGACCTAGCAGTTGTACTGGCAACATCACTCATGTTGTTGTTACGGGGAACGGTTGCCTGCCTTCTGCCTGCAGACTCCACCTTGCTTCTTCCTGCCTGTTGTGATTCTAAGCCTAACTCCCCCTGTGCACTGCTGTCCTCGCTCTGCATGTCCTCCTGCCAGGTTGGGTCAGTTACTAGATCATCCATCACTTCGTCTTCCACTTCCGCACCCTGGTCCTACTCCTGACTTTGTGGCAATTGTGTCTCATCATCGGCCACCTCTTGTTGAGTCACGTTCCCACCGTTGCCTTCGTGAGACCGTGGCTGCTCAAATATTTGGGCATCAGTACATACAATCTCCTCATGACCCACTTCAACTGGAGCTGGCGAGAGGCCAGAATCTATGAATGGATAGTGAACAGCTCTTCAAAGTGTCCAAGTGTGTGATCAGTTATGTCCGGGTCCGGGCACTCGACATGGTGGGAGGAAGGAGGATCAGGGTGTGGAATGTGCAGTTCAGTCTCACGGCTACTCACACTTGACCGTGTGGAAGACAGGCTGCTTGTGGTGGTACAAAACTGACTGAAAGCATTATCCTCTATCCAACTAACAACCTCATATCTTACGGACCGCACTTTCAGTGTCACCCACTCCCACACCTCTTCCTCGTCCTACCCCCTTACTGTCGGCGTCCCCCAGGGATCGGTACTGGGACCGCTACTTTTTTCCATCTACACCCTCGGCCTAGGTCAACTCATCGAGTCCCACGGCCTCCAGTACCATCTCTACGCCGACGACACCCAGATCTACCTCTCCGGGCCCGACATCACCTCCCTTCTGTCTAAAATCCCCCAATGCCTTTCCGCCATCTCATCTTTCTTCTCTGCTCGCTTCCTCAAGTTGAACATGGACAAAACAGAGTTCATTGTCTTCCCCCCCAGCCGCCCTCCCCCTCTGCCAGACCTGTCAATCTGAGTCAATGACTGCTCCCTCTCCCCAGTCCCCCACGCAAAGTGCCTCGGGGTCACCCTCGACTCCTCCCTCTCCTTCAAGCCCCACATCCAAGCCCTCGCCACCTCTTGCCGATTCCAACTCAAGAACATCTCACGTATTCGCCCGTTTCTTAATCACGACACCGCCAAAACTCTCGTCCACGCCCTCATCATCTCCCGCCTCGACTACTGCAAACCTACTGCTCACCGGTCTCCCTGCCTCCTCCCTTGCACCTCTCCGCTCTATCCTAAACTCAGCTGCCCGTCTAATCCACCTGCCTCCTCGCTACTCCCCTATCTCCCCTCTCCGCATGGCACTCCACTGGCTCCCCACCTCCCTAAGACCTCGCTTTAAAATCCTAACCCTGACCTACAAAGCCATCCACAACCTGTCCCCCCCTACATCTCCGACATGGTCTCCCGATACCAACCCGCACGCAACCTACGCTCCTCACAAGAACTCCTCCTCTCCTCCCCCCTCATCTCATCCTCCCACAACCGCATACAAGACTTCTCCCGCGCCTCCCCTAGACTCTGGAACTCTCTCCCCCAGCACGTCCGACACTCGCCTACCCTCAAGAGCTTCAAAAAGAACCTCAAAACTCATCTATATCAACAAGCCTACAACCTATGATGAGACCCAGCGCCGCTCCACCAAACGCTTGGCGCTCCCCCACCCTATCGTGTTCCCCCCACCCATATAGACTGTGAGCCCTCGTGGACAGGATCCTCTCCCGTCGTGTATCAGCAAGCACTGACTGCTCATGTGTACTGTACCTGTCGTTGTTATCCCCACTTCTTATGTAAAGCGCCATGGAACCAATGGCGCTATATAAATAAATAATAATAATAATAATAATAATAACCTGTTTGCACTGGTCTTGGTTTAATAGTGGTGTACTGCTGCGGTCCCCTACAAATTGGGACAAGAAAGGTCGAGCGAGATAATGTTGGCGTTTGTCGTGGCGCAATTCCAGATTGCACATGGCCTCAGCCTCTGTATGCACCACCATCACGTCCAGTACCACCGGCCTTGTGCATTTTCAATCTTGTGCTGCCTGTATACAGGTAAATGAAGGTGTCCAAAAGATGGTTTTTAGCTTGACACTGAGATGACAGATTAGAGATTACATTACAGCAGGTATACCGGTCAGTCACAAACGCTGAGATGGGTATACTGATTGTTTTGGCGTATACAAATTGGAGCTACAACCTCCTCCTGCCTCAAAAAAGGGTAAATGAAGGCGGACAGGCTGACTCTGATCAAGATGAACAAGGGTTGTATTGGGCCCGACTTCACCACACCACCACCAAATGATAGTATAATGTAAAATTTGTGCCGGTAAATTGCCATACACCTTCGCACACACACACATGGGTACACACTTCAATAGTTTGGTTACTTGCTGTTCTGCTCCTCCTTCTCCTCATCTGCCACCATCATATGATCAGTGCGACCGTAGTTCATGATGCCATGAAAACATATTTTTTTTTACATCATATTTATGATGATGATGACCCTAACCGTTCAAATGTTAGGCAGTACTTTCATGTATACCCCTCAGGGGTAAATGTTTAGGTCCATGCTTACAGAATGGGCATTACAAGTACAGTAGACCCGCTCCTTTTTAATGGGAACAATATTTGGAGGCTCTCCTCCATTTCAAGGGGCATTGAAGGGCCTCACAATTTTTGGCTTCCCTGCCTAGGGCAATAGTAAAAAAGACACACTGGCTTACAATGGGCACATTTTTTGAAAAAGCCCTCATGCACGCCTCTATGCAGTGGCATCTTGGTGTCTCCAATTTCTGGCTTACCTGCCTAGGGCAATACTACAGCAGATAAACTGGCTTACAATGGCCACATTTTTTAAAAAGGGCCTCATGCGCGCCTCTATCCAGGGGCATATTGGTGTCTCAAAACCTTTGGCTTCCCTGCCTAGGGCAATAGTAAAAAAGAACCACTTACTTCCAATGGCCACATTTTTTAAAAAGGCCCTCATGCACGCCTTTATGTAGGGGCATTGGGGTGCCTCCCAATTTTTGGCTTCCCTGCCCTAGGGCAATGCTACAAAACACACACTTCCTTATAATGGGCACATAATTTAAAGAGGCCTTCATGTACATCTCTTCCCAGGGGCATGGGAGTGCCACGCAATTTAAAAAAAAAAAATCTTTCATGTAATCCAAAAAACTAACATACACCAACTCTGTCTCACAAGTGGGTATGAGCCCTTAATATTTTTTCCATGAAAATCCGTTTTGGTTTCATTTTGTAACGTTTTCGTGACAGTCCGTAAAAGTGGCGTAATGGTCTGACAACATTGTTGACATCAGTGACCTTGGGGTCTGAAATGCTTCTAGGGGTCTTCCCCATGCTGTTCCCATGTCATTTCAGCACTGTTCTGATACTTTTGTGACATTTTTAGGGTTTATCCATGCTGCCGGGGGTCATGCCAGAAAAATACTTGGGTCTCCCATAGGATAACATTGGGCTCGGTGCTCGGGCCGAGTACACGAGTATCTTGGGATGCTCGGCCCGAGCTGCGAGCACCCGAGCATTTTAGTACTCGCTCATCACTAGAATTTATAATATAATGATGGAATAGAAAAGCACCAAATTTTAGCTTGGTATATGCAGCATTTTTGTCAGATATAATTCTTAGGACCGCTTTACACACACCAACTTCTGTGACCAACTTCTGAACAGATCTCTGGTTACAGTGAAATCATGGACACATTGTTCCATTTGTACACAGCCACAAAATAGAACAATGTGTCCATGATTTCACTGCAACCAGAGATCTGTTCAGAAGTTGGACACAGAAGTTGGTGTGTGTAAAGCTGCCTTTAGAGTAGTTGTGTAGAGACTCATGGCCACTTTACACACACCAACTTATCTGTCCAACTTCTGACCAATTTACTGGTTGCAGTTAAATCATGGACACATTGTTACATTTGTACACAGCCACAAAATGGAGCAATGTGTCCATGATTTCACTGCAACCAGTAAGTTGGTCAGAAGTTGGACAGATAAGTTGGTGTGTGTAAAGGGGGCCCTAAGCCGCAGGGAGGAGGGACACAGAGGAGCTCTCTGTCTGTAATCATGGGTGGATATTGAGGCTAAAATTTTAGAAAGAATTTTATAGCTATTCTAGTGTGGATTCTCACAGTAAATACACCAGCATTATCAGGAGTAAAAATCAAAATCTGTTCAATAATGTAAATAGTAATACCAGTAGTTTGCATTGTGAAAAAAATATTTTTAAATCAGGTAAAAACAGATATGGCAACTTTCAACCAGCACATATTTTGATGTTACATTTGTGATTTCACATTAGTAGTGAAGGTGACAAAAGATGCAGCTAGGCAAGTTGACAATTTACATCCTGGGTTTTCATGTGGCTAACAAATAGCAGTAATCAGCATCATTTCAGTTCATTCTGTTCATATATATGTTTTGGTTGTTTTTCACAAGTGGTCAAAAGCAAGAATAGAAACAACTTAGAAAGATAAACTCACATATATTTCCCAGGCCATAAGTGTAACTTCATTATGACTCATATGCACCAGATTCTCTAAATTTCCTAACTTACCGTATATACTCGCGTATAAGCCGAGTTTTTCAGCCCAAAACTTGGGCTGAAAAGTCCCCCCTCGGCTTATACGCGAGTATATACGGTAATTTGTGTCCATATCCCCCTTAATACAGCAGCAGCCCCTAGAGGTATACAGGCCCCCCCATCAAGCTCCACGCCCCCCCCCCCCCTTGCGTGGCAGCCTGTAAAGGAAAATCATACTTATCAGTGTCCCGCGCTGTCCCGCCGCTTGCCGACACACGATTCCGGGCTTCATTCCACGTCTTCCGCACTTCCTGTGGTCGCGGGAATGACGTCATTGCCCGCGACCGCCGGAAGCCGGAAGACGCGGATTGAAGCCCTGGATCGTGTGTCGGCAAGCGGCGGGACAGCGCGGGACACTGATAAGTATGATTTTCCTTTACAGGCTGCCACGCAAGGGGGGGGGGGGCCGTGGAGCTTGATGGGGGGGCCTGTATACCTCCGGGGCTGCTGCTGTATACAGCCCCTGGGGCTGCTGCTGGATACTACCACTGGGGCTGTATATACCTCTGGGGCTGCTGTATACTACCACTGGGGCTGCTGTATACTACCACTGGGGCTGTATATACCTCTGGGGCTGCTGTATACTACCACTGGGGCTGCTGTATACTACCACTGGGGCTGTATATACCTCTGGGGCTGCTGTATACTACCACTGGGGCTGCTGTATATACCTCTGGGGCTGCTGTATACTACCACTGGGGCTGCTGTATATACCTCTGGGGCTGCTGTATACTACCTCTGGGGCTGCTGTATACTACCTCTGGGGATGCTGTATACTACCACTGGGGCTGCTGTATACCTCTGGGGCTGTATATACCTCTGGGGCTGCTGCTGTATATACTACCTTGGGGCTGCTGTATACTACCACTGGGGCTGCTGTATACTACCACTGGGGCTGCTGTATACTATCACTGAGGCTGCTGTATATACCTCTGGGGCTGCTGTATACTACCTCTGGGGCTGCTGTATACTACCTCTGGGGCTGCTGTATATACCTCTGGGGCTGCTGTATACCACACTGCTGGGGGCTGTATACCTGTGCTGGGGTCCACTCTCGGCTTATACACGAGTCAATAGGTTTTCCCAGGTTTTGGGGGCAAAAGTAGGAGGGTCGGCTTATACACGGGTCGGCTTATACACGAGTATATACGGTAATTTCTTTACAAACACTACAGCATTTTTTGGCAGATTGCTCAGTTCCAACATTTTGCCAAAGAATCAGTAGTTATGAATAACAACTACAAATGATAGGAAGATAGTATGTGTATATCAGTAGGGAAAGGTGAACCTGAACTGTAAAGTTCAGAATCCATGCATGCTGAACACAGTCTTAGGGCACAGACCCTGAACGTGGACTTCTCTGAGGAGTCGTGTTACAGTTCAGGTCCTGCACAGAGCTGCAAAAAAAAACAAAATAGTGATTAAACATCAGCTGCTACTTATCGGCGTCCATGCACTTGTACTTACGGAGCAGTTCATTAACTTCTGACTTCATTGATTCACTGGTGAGGGGCGCAATAGCCAATCACAGATACTGTCACAAAGAGTGGGCATCTGTAAATGACTGTTGGAATAACCTGGAAACAACAGCCAATACATTCTAGCACCTACCTTGGTTATAGAATGGCAGCTTGCAGCCGCCCCAGAACATTCATTAGAAGCGCCAATTTCTGGAGCTTTTACTTTGCTCCTCCTGATACCCTGGAGAGGTGGCATCGGGGTGATGGTAGGGGTTAATGACAGCTGATGATTGACGGCTTGTTACTAAGCCAAGACTGGTAATGTCAGGCCTCTATGAGATCTGCCCATTATCAATCTTGTGAACAAATAGTAAAAAAAATTAGAGAAAAATCATTTATTTGAAACAAATCATAGAAAAAAATCCTTTGTTTGAAATAAATTAGACAACCCCCATTTTCCAATTTATTATTTCCCTACTCATACCCTCCAATGATAATCCACAATGATGGTCCTATGAAGCTCACTAGCCTCTGCTACATCCAGATTTTGAATCACAAAAAACAGTTAATCAAACGTATAAAAATACTCTGTTGTAATAAAAAACAGTAAAAAGCAAGTGCTGCTAAAAAAGTGGTAAAAAACAGGGTATTTGGTTGATATGTTTTTTGCAAAAAAATGTATACTAAGCTGCTCTACCAAACGTCAAGGTAACCCATATCAGAGCAGTCCCTAGCTGATGTATTTAAAAACCTGATTATATGAATGATATATTGACACGCTGTAGAAGATGGCTTTTTATATGCATGGCTCACAAGGGAGGGGTAGGGAGCTCCCGTTTCTTGCAAAAACAAAGTTTGCGTCTACATCCAGATTTTGCAGAAAGGGAACAAAAGCGTCCTCTCCCTGCAGAAACTATGATCACACCCAGCGACACGATAAGCATTGACCGCACTCACTGAATCACTAAGGGCTCTTGTGGAAGTGAACTCATGTGACCCCACTAGTGGCAGTGGGGTCACCTGAGTTCACTGCCATGAGGAGCGGTGATATCACTCAGGGGAGTGACTCGGCCTCCTTACTTTTCTGAATCCTTTTACCCATACTTCCATTCATCCAATCGTTTCTTTCTCTTCCTCCTTATTCTCTATCTTTATGTTTTCATTTCTTCCTTCCCACCTCATGTCCTACACACACGTGTGATGTGTTACACACTCACCATCACAAAATTACCTTGTTTCCCATTGTTTGAAAATACATATTTTTATTTTTTTTCACTTTATCCACATTTTCCTATGTGTTGTAAATATTTTAAAAAATAATATTTTCATTTGTAATTCTGTGTTTTGTATGCATTAATACAGATTATTATCCTGAAAAAGGGCTCAGTTGAGCCGAAATGTAATGTTTTGGAACACTATCAATTTTTCTTTTGAATTAAAAAGACTTAATTGATACATCATCATACTTGTGCTTGTTTTGTGTGTCGGGGTTTATTATTTCACATTGTGATATTTTTATTGCCGCGCACAGGGTGGTCAAGCAAGGCTTTAGGCTGGGGTCACACATAAGCCTCAGTCAGTTTTTGGCTTCAGTTTTGTCATTTTTTTTTTCTAAGCCCAAAAACTGACAGAAAAACGCATTGGGTAATAAACACCCTGTGCGTTTTTCTCTGGAGCTCAAACATTGCCCTGTCCGTTTTGAGCCAAAAACGCAGTAACAGCGTTTTTGGCATCAGATTAAAAAACGCATGCTTTTTGCGTTTTTTTTAACATGGGGCCTATGGGAACATGCGCAAACGCATGCAACGCATGCACTTGCTTTGCGCATGCGTTCGCGCATGCGTTTTTTTAATGAAAATTCCAAAAACGTACAGGAGTGCAGGAGACACAAAAAGCACCTATAAAACGGATTGGTGATGAAAATGACTTCCAAAACAGGATTTCTTGTGTAACCCAGCTTACTCTGTCTCACACTCAAGAAATACCATACTATTAATATTGCATTTTTAAAATGTGCAATCACTTTATTTCATTTCATTCCATATGTTCAGAATACAGATTTTTGGCATGTGCACAAGGGTGTTATATGCATCATTAATATTGAACTAGACTGTGCATTGCTGCCCACTAACCTTATTTTAGCATTTCAGATGAATTGGCGGTGAGCTGAATAAATGTATTTGTTTTTTTGATTTCTCCTCCAAATATGTCAGGCTTCAATAATCACTCCACCAAACAGGTGATACTTGTGGCATGGGGAATGGAATTTGTAATTGAAATCAGGTGCCTTTTGCAGCCCACTGCATGGAGGGGTTAATGAGTTGCTAGTCAACAAGACTGTGCCAACAATAATATCCTGTAAGTTATTGTATGTGTCCTGGCAGTGGAAGAGGTGAGCCCTAAGGCAAAGGAAAGAGGTGTCACCTCAAAGCCCAGCACCATCTATGCATTGCAGTATAATGCAGCTAGACTCTGCTACACTGAGTTTGCTACCATGTGTCTGCAGTACGCAGTTTGGCTATTATGGATCCTCTGCAAGATATGCCTGCACTGGAGGATGTCATCTTCTTCACCACTCCAGGGGCAGAGAGTGCTTCAGCACCAGAACCATAATAGTCTGCACAGGACACATGTGGCCTGGAGCTCTACTGTGCTACCCGTATTGGGCCTCATATGCAGCCAGTTCCGGAACTTGCGCTTGGCTCCAATGCCAGAGGAAGACCTGAAGAGCCCCCAGTCAGTAGGTGAGCCATTCCCTATGCCAGCTGGGAACACCAAATGTCACACTCTGGAGGATCTTGCAGCATGTCTGAAATTATTACACCTGCCACAGCTGCTGGATTGGCAAATCCAGGAGCATGATGAGAAGGATGAGGATGAAGAAAAGGAGGATGTAGTAAAAGCAGAAGGCCCTGTTTCCCGTCATGTGTAGCACCCCCGTCAGAGGCCTTCGACTTGCCATGTGGGGACCTTTACAACCTCCAAGGAACTATCCGACACTGCATGAACCACTTGATCGCCCAAGGCCAATAACTTTGATGGCAAATGTACCTAAGGCAAGGTGATGGTAATCATCCAGGATAGGGGGTTTCACTTCATAGCCGAACAAGGTACTGGGCATCGGTGCTATGTCAAACAGTCCAACCTGCTGCATAACCTTCTCAAAAGACTACATACAATCTATGTTAAGGAGAAGGTCACTTTAATGAAGGTGATGGGAAGCAGGAGGTGGTTTGTGTAAGCCGGGTTGCCATTGACAATGATGTTGAAAAGTGGCAGGAGAAGGCCGACCTGGAGAGAATGTGGCATCAGGAGAAAACCCACAGGGGCCATTGATCCTATAGGGCCTATCTGCATTGCCCAAGTTGGTCTCATCTCACTTAGAGAGGATAGAAGTCTCCTAATTCCCCCATTCTCTTTTCCAGCACTGGTCATGATGGGGGATGCTGGTAGGCAGGTGGTGGCAGAGAATACCCCTGAAGGAGTAGCCCTTGCAACCCCCTGACACCATCCGGCAGCAGGGTACCATCTTCATCCCGAGCAGCGTTCAAAAAGCTGCTCAAAAATTTCTATGGTAAATAAAGAGAGGATTGACTTAAAAAGGCATGTTGTTGTTGTTGGGTCCCTTAGTTGGCATTTTGTTCAAAGAAGGATTTGAGCTGCTTTTCAGTTCTTCAAAGAGCAAGGCTTGTTTTTTGTTATTTCTATTTTTCTTTTCCCAAGATTAGCGATGGTTGAGCTTTCTCCTGCTAGATTAGGGAGCATGCATTCAGCCTTTATGCTACACCTAAAAACCCTTATTAGACTCTGTCCTTTATGGACTTTGCATCATTGTAATGGAGTCTGCTGATTCCTGTGAAACTTTCCTTATATGTACTGTGTATATTCATACATGTGTGTTTGAGACTTATTATAGTCTGTGCTACAGCAAAGTTTTTTAATTTCACTCCTTGTGTACTGGACTGTTCCTGCAAAGAGGTGCTTTGACACTGCCCTAAAGAGACTGGTGTACAAGTCGCAGGGCTCTGGCCTTACAGTCTGAGGTATGGAAAGGCAAGACACTACACACACTTCTGTGGAACATTGCTGGCTAAGGACAGTCCTAAAGGGCCACAAACAGTAGATGTTTTCAGAATTTTCCTACGGTAGCATTTCACTAGATGCTCGAATCATCACCTCTGCAGATGATGAAATTAGCACCTGTGTAATGCCAAGGAAACCTGAAAAACTTCCACTGTTTTTAGAACTTGAGGACTGTAGTTGGCCACCTCTGCCCCAAAAGTCTCTGTGTAAGTAGCCATGGGGAAAGAGGAATCCTTGAGCCCTTTCACCATAACTGTAGCTCTCAATGGACCCTCTTAGGCCCTGTGCCCATGGGTGCATTGATTGATGCTTTTTTTTTAAACAGATTTTGAGAATCTACATCAAAATCTGAAAGTCTATCCTGAGACCAGCAAAGTCTATGACAGGTCAGAAGTGCTGTGCCCACAATGCTTTTTTTTCCCTTGCACTTGTGGTTCAGACTTATTTTTTGTGCCCCAAAATCTGCACCAAACCTGCAAGAAAAAAATAACACATTGGCACAGCACTTCTGAACTGTCATAGACTTTCCTGGCTTCAGGATAGACATGCACATTTTGATGTAGATTCTCAAAATCTGCTTCAAACGAAGCATCAAACAACCTGGGGCCTGACAACAATATGGTGAAGTCACATTCACAGAAAGCATCCCCCATATGCTGAGATAGCAGGCACGCAGGCACTGGTGAGAGTGTGACAAGTGATGCTGTCACAAACATTACTGCAGTTAAGGCTCAAGGGGTCACACAGGGGTTATGGTGCAATTTTGAACTGTGCTGCACATCACTGCTCCTCACACGTGCCCTCTCATGTTACCGGCAAGATATATCTGCTACGTCTCGAGTGATATCACGGCTCTCATGAGACAGCTAATGCACTGATGCCACTAAGGTCATCTCTGGTCACACAGTGGGATTCTCTACTGCGTGACACCTATGTAACTTGAGACAACTTCAGGGAAGTCATGAGGATGTCTGAGGTTCATGAGTGGGCATGGAAGCATGGTGACAGCGCACTTGTGTAGTAAGATAATGTCTGTGCCAAAACAGTTTGAGCTGTATTTGGCAGCTTTTCTGCCTCTTTGAAGGTGTTTTCTTGGCTCTTGATTTTGACTCCCATTGATTTGAATGGGGTTCGAAAGTTCTGCAAACTGTTTGCCAATCTATTCGGCGAACACTTGCCTACTCGGTGACCGAACTGTAGTCGAACTTTAAAAGGTTCATTCATCTCTACTCATCTCTAAACTCCAGCCTCGGGTGCACAGTTTGCAGATGGTCTTAGGAGCCTGAACAAGAGGGGACATGTGGCAGCCGGCAAACGAGAGACTGCAGCACTTCTAAACCATGATAAAGTCACAGTAGAATATTTTAACTCATCTCTAATCTTGGAACGTTTTGAAAACCCGTTCAAAAATAGCACTGAAATATAAAAGCTTTTCTGATTAGAAACTAAGGGAGCTAGTAAGTGTAAAAAAACACTGGTTTGATGCATCAGATGAATTTGAAGGAGAAATAAAGCAGCAATAAGACAACTATAAAGCTCTTATTTTCTAAAGTTTTAAAATAAGTTATTGGATAAAAAATATAATGAAACACTTGTCCTACGCATTTTGAGAGAAAAAACGCTCTTAATCATAGCAAAAAAATTAGAAAACCTTATATATTAAAGATTAAGTGCAAATAGCTCTAAGGTGAACACCCCATCCATATGTTCAAAAACACACCCCAATTTAGGGGGGAATATGTTATACTTGTCAAAGAAATGTTGTTAGATAAGTATAGATAATAGATTACGTAATCCAAGTTGATATATGTACTGTATAACTGGATATAATTTAAACTAGATGTGGGCCTGATGCTATCGCATCTGGAGGGAGGTGACATCTCGATGGGGGTGGACTCTCTGGCACTGGGAGCAGTGGCCATTTCTCCCCCAAGTGCTTTCCTCGATCGCTCTCTCTCTCTGTGCTGTCTTCTTCGCTCTGTGCTCTCTCCTTTGACTTGCTCCCCCTGTGGGCTATCTTTCTCCCCCTGCACTCTCCCCCATGTTTGCTGTCTTCCCCCTGTGTTGTCTCTCCCTCATGTGCACTCTCCTTTGAGCTGTATTCCCCCTGTGAGCTCTCCCCCTTTATGAGCTTTCCTTCTGTGTGCTGTCTTATTCCCTCTGTGCTCTCTGCTATTAGCTTTCTCCCCCATAAGCGCTCTCTCTTCCCCCTGTGCACTCTTTCTTCCTCCTCTGCACTCTCCCTTCTGCATGTGCACTACCTTCCCGCTGAGTGCTCTCTCTTCCCCTTGTACTGTCTCTCCCACCATGTGCTATCTCCGCCCCCTGTGTGCTCTCTCTTTCCTGTGTGCTTTCTCTTCCCTATGTGCTCTCTCTCTTCCCCCTATGTACTATCCCTTCCCTATTGACTGTCTCTGCCTCTATGCTCAGTCTATGTCCCCCTGTGAGCTGTCTTTGTCCCCCATTGTGCAGTGTCTGCTCCTTTGTGCGCTGTCTCTTTCACCTTTGTTTGCTGTCTCTTTTCCCCTTGTGCATTATCTCTTCCCCCTGTGCTGTCTCCTTCCCTTTTGTGCTGTCTCTCTGCCCCCCTTGGGCTATCTCTCAGCTCCCCTTGTGCTGTCTCTCTGCTTATCTCATGCTGTCTCTCTGCCTCCCTTGTTCTGTCTCTTGCCCCCTGTGCATTGATGTCCTTTATGTGGACTGCGGAGATGTAAGGAAGGGGTCTCGTGGCTATGCCCATTTCTGTTGTGAGGGCGGTGATGTCTATTGTGCGGCGGGCTCTGTGTTACTGGGTGCTAGCATCACTCATTTGTAGTAATGCGGAGACATAAGGATGAGAGCAGGCCTGTGCCAACTGCCAGTACACTGCCAATGCGCATTGTCCCACCATGTTTGGTTACCCTGTCATGTGCATTGAGAGTGGGGCAAGCTCTTAGGCAGTACTGCAGTGGCAATAGAGAGGAAGGAGGCAGCCATGAAAAAGAGGAGGCAGTGGCGTTGGACTTAGGAGTGGACCCAGACCCGGGGCAGAGCAGCAGTATGCTGTCAGTATATTGGCACATCACTTTGGTGTGGTGTGCCAGTATGGCGGACGATTTTTTTTTCTATTTCAGGTGGACCAATCAGGCGCCAGTTACGTGGACCAATCAGGTGACAAATACAACATGACATTTGGACACTTCCAGTCCGAAGCAATTAATAATTACTCTATGTATTCTATATCATGTGAATTAAATCAATAAAAAATAGATCTAATACAAAATAAAATAAAGAGCTCTGTGTTAGATTAGTAATATATCATCCTTATGAACGTCTAAAAAGTGATGTGATACCCATGAGGATTAACGTTTACTTAAATTAGAATTGCTGTTTGCTCCATTAAAGCCTTCACCACCCGGCGATTTTGCATTTTTCATTTTCATTTCTTCCTCCCCTTTTTCCAAGAGCCAAGGCTTGATTTTTGTGAGATGAATTTTGCTTTTGAATGAAACTATTCATATTGCCACATATTTTATTGTAGAAGGGGGTAAAAAAATCCAAGTGCAGTGATATTGCAAAAAAAAAAAAAAATGCAATTCCACAGTGGTTTTTCTGTTTTTTTTTTTTTTACTTACCGTACTACTATATAGTATATGGCAGTATGATTCTCCAGGTCAATACAAGTTCAAAGATGCCAAACATGTATAGTTTTATTTTGTTTAAAGAGGTTGTCTGGGCTTTTGCTATAATTCATGTGTACTTTATATCTAGTCTGCAAAATGTTGACAGTTTGTAATTTACACCCTGTCAACATTTTGCAGGGTCACCTAGATATTGTGTCTGCAGGAGAAAACAAGGGTGTTTGTTCTTTTTAGGAACTGTTCATTCACACCCACTGTTCTACAAGCCCTCCCCACACAGCAACAAGCCCGCCCCAGCGTGTGTATGCCTGGCATACTTGTATGTGCATTTTTCTCAGATGCATTGTACGCTTTTTAATCTTGTTAAAATTTATATCTATTTTTGGATGATGCAATAGAAAGTGCTCTTTTATGACAAGCATGTAAGTAACCTCTTACTATGAATCTATATCTGTCTTTTTCACTTTCAATTTTAAATCTCTCATCATCTGAACATGCACGTATGGTTCTAACATTCCCCTGTTAATAAGTTCTGAATAACAGACAATTTGTGGCATATAAGAGAGTGTTTCCAGAGGTTGTTTTTAGAGGTAGAAACTCCTGTAAAATATACATTAAAGAAAGAGGTGACCTCTTCATGCAACAAATAAAAGTCTGTAGTTCGGAATACATTAATGGAGCAAACAGCATTCCTCATGTGGGTAATCATTCAATCTTAGGGGTGTAATGTCACTTTTTATATGTTCCTGAGGATTATTTAAAAAATCTGACCGTCTGTGGTATAGAGAGGGTTTGCTGTCCACCAAGAGGATGTGACTGGAAAGCATTTTTACATGCTCTGGAGCACCCAGGTGCCACAAGGTCTTAATGTTTCACCAAGTTATTTTATTATTTAATTTTTCCTATATTTCAGGTTCAGATGATATGGAATACATACAATGATTAGAAAGAGTAGGAAATGTATGTTATATATATATATATATATATATATATATCTTTGTACTGGGGATGCTCGCTTGGCTACTAGATTACTGCACATGGAAACAGTTTTTCATTTAAATTGTCTAACCGTTTACTATGGCGCACCGTAAACCTCTTTATGTAACCAAACAGGAGCCTTTCCCGCCTTTACTGAAAGCAACACAACATATAGTGCATTTCTTCCATGTGTAAACCTGCGTAACTTTTGCTACAACCCCACTGGACTATTTCAGTGAAGGTATGGAAATCTTCATTTGCTGTCCTCAGTAAGAACGCGACCCCTTTTCCTGAGGTTACCTTTGAAAAGCTCTGGCACGACCACACACATGGTCTCTTCACCTTTTCCAGTAAATCTGGTCTTCCAGGACTTTCCACAACACAGAGACCATGTGACCCAGCAAACAGTCTCATTAATGCACGTGAGTTGAGAATCAACGGTCGGCACTCCCCTTGATGCGGTGCACAGCAATAGGATGGCACATCCAACTAAATCTTTATTAGAAATACTGGCACAACGCAATAGAATTCTTGATCTTGTAAAAAAAATATTTTCAAATGGTTATACATGTCAAATAATATTTGACATGCACGAGCAATATTTGACATATACGATTATTTGGAAATATATTTTCAATAGGGAGTCAGGGGTAGACAGGGTCCCGATGCCGTGCCCTGGTGATCATTTGAAGGGGACGTTGATGAGGGGGATCGTGACACCACCTGTAGTTCCCGGTAAGATGGCACCGGCACTGCCAGCCTGCCGCTGAGGTGATGGTGGGGGGCAGCAGAGTTTGGAACAGCTCCCTACAGGTGGAGCTATTACCTCAAGGCAGCAGGGATGGAAATGTGGATGATGAGGGAGAATGAGGGGAGTAGGTAGTAGTTGTTAGTACTGCAGTTCTTACCCCTCTGGCTGAGCTGCTGCTGATGCTGAGCCCTCAGGGCTGCGGTGGGAAGTATAGCGGAAATCAGTTCAAGTTTAACTCCACTTTACTCGGTACGGTGTATGGCATCAACAAGTCACGGTACAGTTTGGTTTACAGGGTGGATGTTGCCAGCTCAGCGTCCCCCCCTATGGAGTCTCTAGATGTCCTCTGTCTTTGTCTTTCAGGGTCTCCTTCCTTCCTTCTACCACCCTCACAGAGCTCTCCCGCCAGTCCCTTGATCTCCCACGGTGGGGCACAGTTGTCCTTTCCCGGATTTAAGAGGAGACCATCCACTCCCTTGACGTCAGTACTCGGGCCATTACTCCTGTGGGTGTAGAAACTGACTCCTTAAGGTTTAACCCCGAACTAGCAACTCACAGGGAAAAGAAAACACATTTAATAAAAAGTGCAATACTACCTGTGGCGCCTATCAGCAGGGGCGCCACATAAACCACCCATCTTTTCTAGCTATATGTAAACCTGAACACTTGAATGCTTTTTAAAACTCGTGGCACTAAAAATCCCAGAGTGAACATTCCAAGTTTACATCACAGAAAACACCTGCGATACATAGCGGTCATTACCAATATAACCGATTGCCATCTCACAATACGTATATATTTATTCTACATATCTATTCTATATACAGTGCGTTGTGAAAGTATTTGGTCCCCTTGAAGTTTTCAACCTTTTGCCACATTTCAGGCTTAAAGATATAAAATTCAGATTTTTTTTGTGAAGAATCCATAAGTGGGACACAATCATGAAGTGGAACGAAATTTATTGCATATTTTAAACTTTTTTAACAAATAAAATACTGAAAAGCGGGGCGTGCAATATTTTTCGGCCCCTTTACTTTCAGTGCAACAAACTCACTCCAGAAGTTCAGTGAGGATATCTGAATTATCCAGTGTTGTCCTAAATGACTGGTAATGAAAAATAGAGCATTACATTGATGGACAGCCATTTTCAGATCTCTCCAGAGATGCTGAATTGGGTTTAGGTCAGGGCTCTGGCTGGGCCAACCAAGAATAGTCACAGAGTTGTTCTGAAGCTACTCCATTGTTATTTTAGCTGTGTGCCTAGAGTTATTGTCTTGTTGGATGGTGAACCTTCAACCAAGCCTCAGATCCAGAGCACCCTGGATGAGGTTTTCATCCAGGATGTCTCTGTACTTGGCCGTATTCATGTTTCCTTAAATTGAAAATAGTCACCCTGTCTCTACAGCTAAAAAACACTCTCATAGCATGATGCTGCCACCACCATATTTCACTGTTGGAATTGTATTGGGCAGGTGATGAGCATCCTGCTAAGTGCTGTGTTGGTTTTTGTTTTTGGCTGCTGATGGAAAATTTTTCCGATGCGCCTTTTTTGAGTAGTTTTTGTCTAGATTTTGTTAGGACTCGTAGGCATAGGGATTCGTGACGAGAATTACGAGATTAAGTGTCTTGGCCAATACATGAACCAATACCCCATGTAAAAAGTATTTTTGTCTATCATAAAAATTTGTTTAGTAGTTTTTAACCATTTTTGCAGGGTGCAGCTGGGCCCCATGGGGCGCCATTCATCCAGTGGTGTGGAGACATCGTACTGGGCGGCCCATTTAGTTTGGTGGCAGGACCAGTGGGTAGATATTGGACACGCTACATCATATGTATCAGTATGAATGGAGTCCTATGCAAACATAATAAGTTAATAGCAAGTCACCTCCCACATGTCTTTGTAGGTAGATGGTGATTTTATTTGCTCCGTGCACATTGGATTGCTCTGTTTAATGGGGTCTGACTGCATCCTGTTAAGTGCTGTGTTGGTTTTTGTTTTTGGCTGCTGATGGTAAGTTTTTCTGGTGCTGCCAGAGTAGTTTCAGGTGATGAACAGTGCCTGGTTTTCTCCACACATATCGCTTAGAATTATCACCAAAAAGGTCTTTCTTCATCTCATCAGACCAGAGAATCTTATTTCTCATAGTCTGGGAGTCCTTCATGTGTTTTTTAGCAAGCTCTGTGCAGGCTCTCATATGTCTTGGACTGAGAAAAGGTTTTTGTTGGGCTACTCTGCCATAAAGGCCCAACTGGTGGAGGGCTGCAGTGATAGTTAACTTTGTGAAACTTTCTCCCATCTCCCTACTGCATCTCTGGAGCTCAGCCACAATGATCTTGAGGTTCTTCTTTACCTCTCTCATCAAGGCTCTTCTCCCATGATTGATCAGTTTGGCTGGACAACCAGGTCAAGGAAGACGTCCGGTGGTCCCAAACTTCTTCCTTTAAGGATTATAGAGGCTACTGTGCATTTAAGAACCTTGAGTACTGCAGAAATTCTTTTGTAACCTTGGCCAGATCTGTGTCTTGCCACAATTCTTTCTCTGAGCTCCTTGGGCAGTTCCTTTGACCTCATGGTTCACATTTGGTCTGCAATGCACTGTGAGCTGTGATGTGTTATATAGACTGGTGTGTGCCTTTATAAATCAAGTCCTATGAGTTTAATTAAACACAAGGAAATGGACAGCATGAGACTTAAATATGGCTCCTTTCGCAACCTGGGCTGCGTTTTGCTTCATTTGCATTTCTATGCGTTTTAACCACTAAAAATGTACCAAAAAACATGCTTTTTGACCCCTTTGAATTAAATGGAAAACGCATTGAAAACACATGCAAAAACACATGTGCGTTTTCAAAAACACAAAACGCATGCGTTTTGCAAACGCAGCCCTAGACGCAGCAGCCCACGTTTTTGGCTGCGTTTGCAAAAACGCATTTGTTTTGCGTTTTTGAAAATGCTTGCGTTTCCATTGAATTCAATGTGGGCAAAAACGCATGCGTTTTGATGTGTTTTTAGTGGTAAAAACGCATAGAAACGCAAATGAAGTAAAATGCAGCCCAGGCTTAGATGTGAAAGGGGCCTATGTGTATCTGGGCAAAGGGTCTAAATACTTATGTCCATATGATATTTCAGTTTTTCTTTTTTTAATAAATTTGCAAAAATTTCTACATTTCTGTTTTTTTCTGTCAAGATGGGGCGCACAGTGTACATTAATCTGAAAAAAATTTTTTTTTTAATTTACCAAATGGCAGCAATGAAACAAAGGAGCGAAAAATTGAAAGGGATCTGAATACTTTCTTTACCCACTGTAAGGGTGCTTTCACATTTGCGAGCCGCATTGTGAGCGCAGCACCGCAAGCCCCTATCTTTATAATGGGAGCGCACGGTGCTGCGCTTGACAGCACATGACCGTGCGCACCCATTCACTCCCATATGTGATCTGTGCGCAAGCGGATGCCTGAGCACAAATCACCCAGTCTCGTCCGCACCAGAAATGCAACAGAAAGAGTCTCCATGGCAAAGGCTCTGTCACGCACAGAGTGCACTTCATTTGCATATAAAATAAAATAAAATATTTCTGGGGAATCCAGTGATAGATAGAATATTTAAAGGTGTTGATGGATTTACATTTCAAAGAACTGCTTGCCCATATATGAGGTTTGGGGAGGTTGATTTATTATAGGAATCCCTCTAAACAGCAAAACATAACAATATCCTAGTTTGCAAACTATGTAAAATAATTGAAGCCAATTTAGTTATTTTATCACATCTTACAGTTCCCTATTCAATAATTGCCCTTAATTCACTAGGGCCCACTTTAAGCAGAGAGTAAATTATGGTGTAAATTATATACGTTCAGTAGGGAATCATTCCCAGTGGGCAAGACATTAATATCATTCATGTACTAATTTGTATATTCTTTATGGAAGCTTGCTTAAATAAATACCCACAACCTTCATGAGATGCATCAGTGAGACGAAACCGCATTTGCAAAAAAAAAACATTGGGAACATTGGATTTGAAGAACAGGTCGGCTTTTTCTGCTGTTTTACAAAACTGCCTGTTTCCCAGAACTCCCAGTATACACTGACAGAGAAAAGGATAGGTAGAGGAACATGGTTCTTTTGAATAACTCCTATTCCGTGCACCATAATGATGAATAGTATCTGTGAATATCTTCGCTGAATTCCATCATCTGGTAAACTAAGATAAATTAACAACTTCAACAAAGAGGATTTTTACAAGCTTTAAAAACTTCCCAGGCACAGTGTATACTATTTTTAAGGGAAATGCTCTTTGATCCTCTTAAGGCTACTTTCACATTTGCGTTATTTTCAGTTCAGTCATTGCAGTCTTTTTCACTTCAGGTTTTTTAAAGTACTTTCACATCAGCATTTTTCAAATCTGGCAGAAATCTGCCTTTTTTGCAAAAAAGCCGATCTGTCAACATTGTGCCAACATTGCATTCTCACCAATGCATTTGAAATGGAGTTCCGGAAATGAGTGGTGACTTGCGGTTTCATCATGATCCGGCAAATCCAGCTTTGGTCAAAAAACCGCTGCTAACTGCTGTTTTAAAACAAGCCTGAAGTCCTGGATTTGCTGGATCCAGATGAAAAATCACCGAAGTAGGACATAACACTTTAAAGAAAAAAACTCACCGAAATTTAGCTAGGTTAAATATCCGTTGCACCTAGCAGAGGGCTGCCAGCTCCACTGGTAGGCAACACAAGTGTAAGAACAAGAACACCAGTGCTCAATCCCCTGCAACTCAAATATGGGGGTGGCTGTAGCGCCTGCATCCAGCCATGCTGACAAGGAGGAGACTGGTGGTATTCATGGACACAAGGTTACCAACAGGTCGTCAGCCACACGGGTTGGTAACCTTGTGTCCATGAATGCCACCAGTCTCCTCCTTGTCAGCATGGCTGGACGCAGGCGCTACAGCCGCCCCCATGCTTGGCTTGCAGGGGATTGAGCACCGGCGTTCTTACACTTGTGTTGCCTACCAGTGGAGCTGGCAGCCCCCTGCTAGGTGCAACGGATATTCTACCTGGCTAAATTTTGGTTAGTTTAGATCCAGATGAAACCACAAGTCACCGCTCATTTTCGTCCCTACATTCAAAGTGCGTGGGTCAGAACGCAATGTTGTCGCAATGTTGACGGATCTGTTTTTTTGCAAAAAAAGGTGGAATTCTGCCGGATTTGCAAAAAGCAGATGTGAAAGTACCCTTAATTCTTTACATAATAATTATGGTTTATTTCTCATTACATGCAATATTTAACATAAGGAACGGAGGAGGAAGAAATTTTTTTTTTTCATTTATCATCTCATGGCAAAAGCTAAATTTATTGATTTTCTTATTGTACTCCATTGTAAGAGGAAAACAATGTAATTAATGGCAGTGCCATATCCATCATATAATGAAAACCAGTGGCGGCCAATGGAGTCTATTGACTATAATAGGATCTATTGAGGTTCCGTAATTCTGCCCAAAAGGGATGAACAAAGACTGAAGATGGTCCTGATATGGGCCTTTGCAGTCCAATAACATCATAAAACACAATTCAACATGTTTTGAAGGTGGGAATGGGTGCCTTTACCTCTTGGGCCCCTGTGTGGTTGCACCAATGGTGTGTCCATCCATGGTGTTCAGCATTTTACTGAACAAAATTATGCAACATGCTTTGTTATTTTCTCTGATATATTTTTATAAATATCTGCCACAGTGCTTACAGAGCAGTTATGCATATAACCTTAGCTTTAACAAAATTATTATTATTATTATTATCAATTCAATCAAGAATGGGAACAAAAGGAGATGCTGTAGAATTCTGCTGAAGCGCCAAGGAACACCACAGGAGGGGTAGAGTTTGACAAACTTTTATTAGAGCCTCATGCACACTCCACAACGCGTTTCGACGGTATGGTTGACCGTCTTCATCAAGTGGTTACATGGGAGAATGATATTTATAGCATTCAGCATGGTCTGATTGGTGAGAGTCACACACTCATTAACCCCTTAGCTCCTGGTCAGAGGTATACATCCATTAACCCCCTCCTCACCACAGTTTACACTCTCATTATGTCTCTCCCTATCTTGCTAACCTCATGTTTGCGGAGGGAAAATATGCTTTTAACAATATTTTGTGCTATATACATTACAATAATTGTTCCTAAAAAATACAAAAATTACATAATAAAAAAAACAAAAAACAAAACAAAAACACATAATAAAAATGGTTACCGACACACATGGATTCCTTCGAAAAAAGACACATCTTGCCATGTTAAATACATATATATATGAACAATATAAAATCCATAAAATAAAATAAGATTAGAATAAATTAATACTGTGCCATTATGCTGAATCTGCTATATCTCTCCAAAAGTAGGGGGCCAAATCTCCAGTCCTGGTATACGCTTATGTGCATATACAGTGCCTACAAGTAGTACTCAACCCCCTGCAGATTTAGGTGGTTTGATAAGATGCAAATAAGTTAGAGCCTTCAAACTGCAAACGAGAGTAGGATTTATTAGCAGAAGCATAAATCTTACAAACCAAAGAGTTATGTTGCTCAGTTGAATTTTAATAAATTTTAAACATAAAAGCGTGGGTCAATTATTATTCAACCCCTAGGTTTAATATTTTGTGGAATAACCCTTGTTTGCAATTACAGCTAATAATCATCTTTTATAAGACCTGATCAGGCCGGCACAGGTCTCTGGAGTTATCTTGGCCCACTCCTCCATGCAAATCTTCTCCAAGTTATCTAGGTTCTTTGGGTGTCTCATGTGGACTTTAATCTTGAGCTCCTTCCACAAGTTTTCAATTGGGTTAAGGTCAGGAGACTGACTAGGCCACTCCATTACCTTGATTTTTTCCCTCTTGAACCAGGCCTTGGTTTTCTTGGCTGTGTACTTTGGGTCGTTGTCTTGTTGGAAGATGAAATTACGACCTATCTTAAGATCCTTGATGGAGGAGCGGAGGTTCTTGGCCAAAATCTCCAGGTAGGCCGTGCTATCCATCTTCCCATGGATGCGGACCAGATGGCCAGGCCCCTTGGCTGAGAAACAGCCCCACAGCATGATGCTGCCACCACCATGCTTGACTGTAGGGATGCCATCCAGTCTCCAAACGTCACGTGTGTGGTTGGCACCAAAGATCTCGATCTTGGTCTCATCAGACCATAGAGCCTTGAACCAGTCTGTCTCAGAGTCCTCCAAGTGATCATGAGCAAACTGTAGACGAGCCTTGACATGACGCTTTGAAAGTAAAGGTACCTTACGGGCTCGTCTGGAACGGAGACCATTGCGGTGGAGTACTTTACTTATGGTATTGACTGAAACCAATGTCCCCACTGCCATGAGATCTTCCCGGAGCTCCTTACTTGTTGTCCTTGGGTTAGCCTTGACTCTTCGGACAAGCCAGGCCTCGGCACGGGAGGAAACTTTCAAAGGCTTTCCAGGCCGTGGAAGGCTAACAGTAGTTCCATAAGCCTTCCACTTCCGGATGATGCTCCCAACAGTGGAGACAGGTAGGCCCAACTCCTTGGAAAGGGTTTTGTACCCCTTGCCAGCCTTGTGACCCTCCACAATCTTGTCTCTGATGGCCTTGGAATGCTCCTTTGTCTTTCCCATGTTGACCATGTATGAGTGCTGTTCACAAGTTTGGGGAGGGTCTTAAATAGTCAGAAAAGGCTGGCAAAAGAGATAATTAATCCACACATGTGAAGCTCATTGTTCTTTGTGCCTGAACTACTTCTTAATATTTTAGGGGGACCAAACAGAATGCTGGTGGTTTGAGGGGTTGAATAATAAATGACCCTCTGAATTAACTTTTAACGCTTTAAAAAAAAAAAAAAAAATTAAAAATCTTTTTGGCTGCTGTGCATTTCCCACTCCCAGGCTGATCTACAGTCCAAATGTCACAATGCCAAGTTAATTCCGCATGTGTCAACCACCTAAATCTGCAGGGGGTTGAATACTACTTGTAGGCACTGTACATGTACAGATATAAAGCTATGCACATTTCTTTCTCTCACTGCATATATACTACACTGTGGCCATATTTACTGATATCAGTGTCTAGCTACATTTTCTAATATCACGCTATGGCCTTCAGGACTTAGTGTTCCCAACTTGTATATCCAAAAATGTTCCCTTTTTGAAAGGGTCCCTAATCGGTCAGTGACTCCCTCATTAACATGATCAATAATCAAGAGTCTCATTTTATTTGCGTCTTTATTATGACAAGCTTTATAGTGTCTGGAGACACTATGTAGGAGATATCCTGTTTTGATATTGTGTCTCTGCCCGTTTAGGCAGTTATGCATTGCCTGTACAGTGCGTCCCACGTACTGGGTCCCACATGGGCACTCCATTAGGTAAATGATGTACGAGGTTTGGCAATCTGCTCTGAATTTTATATGGAAAGTTTCCTTTGTCGTGAATGAGGTGAAGGTTTTCACGCCATTCCCAATTACTGCACAACAAAGACATTTTGGAATTTTGCAAGGGAAGCATCCCTTTTCAATGCCTTCCCTGATCTCTCCTGTTCTTCCGAGATTTCTGTTTCTATTTTGAACATTGCTTGGAGCCAGCAAACTACACAAATTACGATTTTTTCTATAAATAATAGTTGGTTTGCTGGGGAGATGTTCAGAGTGGATGGGATCGCTTTGTAGCACAAACCAGTATTTTGTCATCAATTTTTGAATTATCCCTCTGGATTGGCAATATGTGGTAGTCATGCTCCACTTTGCCAATTTCAGAGCTTTTTCATCAGTCTTTACCTTTTTGTTTGCAACCTTTACTAAACACGATTCCTGTATATACTTTTTGGTTCTATTATAGGCATCCTGTAATAATTTTCTCAGATAGCTTTTTTCCAAGAAACGTTTTTTCAGAACTTTAGATTCCGTCTGGAAGTCGCACATGTTTGTACAGTTTTTTCTCACTCTCCAATATTATCCATAGGGCACTCCTGTCAGCCACTTGGGAAGATGGCCACTATTAAACTCCAAATAGCTGTTTACATATATGGGTTTGAAATAGGTGGAGGTGTACACCTTCCCCTGGCTGTCAAAACGTACCCACAGGTCCAAATATTGGAGTGCTGAGTTGGAGATAGACATAGTGAAAGTCAGACCCCACGTATTATTATTTAGCTCCATCACAAAGGTTACTGCCTCCTCCTTCGTCCCTTTCCAAAGAAAAATTAAATCGTCTATGAAGCTTTTATAGAACACTATCTGGTTCTTAGCCCATCGGGACTGCGCAATGGAGACGGACTCGTATGCACCCACATATAAGTTGGCATAACTTGGTGCGAATCTCATCCCCATTGCGCAGCCCCTCTTTTGTTTGTACAAAGAACCATTAAAGAAAAAGATATTGTTGTTCAGTATGAACAAAATGGATGTCAGTAGAAAATCTCTTTGTTCTTCACAGATATCCTGATCCATTATCAAAAATTATTTTATCACATTAGTCCCCAATTCGTGTGGGATATTGCTATATAGTGCTGAAACGTCTAAGGTTATGATTAGAGCACTTGGTAGGGGGGGAAGTTTTCCAATTTCCTCTATTAGGTGTGTGGAGTCTCTCAAGAGTGAATCTAAGACAACCACGTACTTCTGTAGGAAAGGATCCACATAATGTGAGAGATTACATGTGATGGACTCCACCCCAGCAATGATGGGACGTCCTGGGGGGTTTACTGGATCTTTATGTAATTTAGGGAGGAAATAGAAGTAGGGTAATTTATATCTAGGAATATCAAGGAATTGTTTTTCTTTTTTATTTATTAGACCCTCCCCATATGTGTTCTTAATGAGTTTATTGTATTTCAAAAATACTCCTATAGAGGGGTCATCCTCTAATTTTTCATAATATTCCTGATCCAATATTTTTTCCCCTTTTTCCAAGTACCACCTTTTATCCATCACTGCAATCCCTCCCCCTTTGTTAGCATTTTTTTGATAATATATGCATTCTTTTTGAGGGAAGTGATAGCTTTTTTTCTCCTTTAGTGAGATTATCTTTTGGAATAGGGGTTATCAATGTACAAACCTCTTTGAGGACAAGCTGTTGAAAAGTTTCAATTTGTGAACCCTTGTGGTGGATCCGGTAGAATCTACTACGATTTTTGATGTCCACGTGTTTCACTTTTTTTGTGTTAGATGTTTCTACCATGGAGTTTTGTGGTTGTGGGGTAATTTCATTTCCTATTTTACTATGTTTTTCCATAATGAAATGTCTCTGCACCATCAGTTTTCTGAAGAATTCGTTAAGATCAAGGAAAAGGGAAAAGGTGTCTATATTCGCGGTTGGGCTGAAGGATAGACCTTTTTTAAAAAGTGTGGCTTCTTCTTTCGTTAGACAATATTGGGATAGTTTGAAAATACCAGATTTCGGCCCTAATTCCTGGTCTACATAGCTTTTAGCTTTTTCTGATCTATTAATTGCCCTTCTGTGTTCTACCGCTTCCTCTACATCCTCTCTTCCTCTTTTCCTTTTGGGTTGTCTTCCCTGAACCAATTGAAAAAACTGAGTGATTTTGAAGTCTTTAAGAATAGTAGGATTTTTGTGTTACATAGGGAGGTCCCTAAGCTTATCGCTCCTTCATCCTGTCCAGGAATATCTAAATTACTCATTTCTTCATTATGTGTGGGTTCAAAATTATCTGTAGTAATAGAGCCCACAATGCAAGTATCCACAACTGCTGGCATTAATTATAAAGCTGTATCCATAGTCTTCCTTTCCACCCCAATTCTAGGAGTTGTTGGTACAATTTCTACTTCCACTACAAGATTATTGTTGTCCAAGAGGGATTCCCCAATGGCTTGTATTGGGGTAGGTGTCTCGGACAGTGTTATTTGTGTTGTCATCTGTATTAGATTAGATGTTTCTTTTGTTTCATGTGATGGGGTTCTCATTTGTGCTCTACTAACTGCACCATCTTCCTGTTGATACCCATTGTTATCATGAGAGGGAGCATAGTTATTTTGTGATAAAGGGACATCGTGTACTGTAAACAAAAGTAGATCATTACACTGCGGAACAATTTGAAAAAAATTTTCTGTTGAGTTAGGTTTTTGAGCTGATTCATACTAAAATTGGCATGCTGATTCCAAAAATGTAGTCAGTTTTTTTCTAGCACGCCAAGTTTTTCCTCCACAACTTACCTGCCAGAGATGCACAATTGCACTGATATCTGTAATAAGACTTGTTATCTGATTACAATTCGACTCATATAGAGCTACGTGGCAATCATCTATTATAAAAACATATTTGTCATGCCTATTTCTTATATATTTCATTTTTTGTTCATATATGTACTATGTAAAAAAAAAAAACACTTTTTAGGTACAGTAGTTTACATATTTTTGAGAAGACAAAAATCCTATAGTTCAAAAACTTGACGTGATAGAGAAAAATTGAGATCATTTCTGGATTCAGAATCCAAAAATTAATTAAGAACAGTTGTCTGACCTAACTCCTAAAAAATTGTGTTCCCCAGTGTTATTATTTGTGATCTTTCCCTCCTTCTGTGTAGAAGTGATAATATGTGTTCCCTGTGTTTCTTCTATTATGGGAAACAGTATAAGTGAATTATCATTCAAACTATCTACTGGCAGAAGTATTTTTTGTGATGGGATCTGAGTTTGGGTTATCATTCTCTATTGTTTCACATTTCTTTCTACTGTTTCCTTTTGGGGCACTATGTAGTTTTTTACGGTGTTGTTCATAAAATAATTTTTTTCAGTGTTTAGACATGCCAGTTTGTTGACGGGAATTGGGGTAAGGTTTTTATTATTATCACTAATAACAATCCTAGATGGTATTACAGGATTAACTGATGGATTATTTAATGGTCTATTCACCATAATCTCGCCAGTCCTTATTGTAGCCTGAGAGTTGGATTGGGGGTATGGTAGTAATTCACTTGTGTCCATCTTCTCATCACTAGTATTCCCTTTTCTATCTCTTAAAAATTTACTTGCTTTTTTCTTTATAATATCTTCCTCAAATTTATTTAATTTGATTTTCATATTTAAATCAAATTCCCTATAATCTGTTGATAATGAATATAGTTCTAAATTATTCCTAAAATGATTTGCCTCTTCCAAGGCTTTTTCTGCTAGGGAATTTCATTTTTTGATTAGTAAGTGCATTAATCCAAATGAGCATTTTATGGAATATTCATCCCACTCTTTAGTAAATATTGGGTCCAAGGGGTATGAGGATTTTTGAGAAAGTCTCAGACCCTTTGGTACCAAATTTTTGGAGATGTAGCGTCTAAGTATAAGGGTATCGACATGATTAATAATTTCTATCTTAATTTTGTTTTCATATGAACAGGTCTATCATATGTTTTCTATCCGCTTCATTAAGTCTCCCTAAATCATTAATTATTCCTTCTGGGCTCAGGGTTGAACCAAGTACCTCTGTTAATAATGATTCCCTATACAGATTATGATCTGTTCCGAAGAAATCCATATCAAGCTCCAATTATAAATCACAGTATTATATATCTTCAAATTATGTAAATCTACAGCTCACTCTATATTAGCAACTATCAATTGCAGTTCTAAAATAGTAAAATGATTAAAATTGTTAAAATATGTGCACACTTAGTGAAACTTAGGCAATAACATATTAGTATACACTCTTAATTTCCTAGATTGGGATTTATAATCAAATATCAGTATAAATTACTACCAGCAAACTGACAATACCAGTCCACCTTAAATGCCATATCTAGAGGGTTGAGAATGCGCACATAGGGTCTTATCCTTTATAGGCAGGTAAATGTGAAAAAATCAGATTTGCTCACCTGGTCCGGTTGTGTAGCACACAACCAGCGTAATCGCTCGAACAATGCAGCTGCTGCAGGGACTGTACTTCCACAAGGTGCGGTGCTGTGATCAGGTATTTTAGACGAAGTACCTTAATGTCCGCGCTGCTGCCAGAGAGGAAAATACACCAACGACACTGGGACGTCTGAGTACTGGTAGTAGAGGTTTATTTCCAACGCATTTCGGAGCCACGTACCGAGCTCCTTCCTCAGGGATGTTCCCTGAGGAAGGAGCTCGGTACGTGGCTCCGAAACGCGTTGGAAATAAACCTCTACTACCAGTACTCAGACGTCCCAGTGTCGTTGGTGTATTTTCCTCTCTGGCAGCAGCGCGGACATTAAGGTACTTCGTCCAAAATACCTGATCACCTTAAATGCCAGTCCACCTTAGAAGATCCTACTCCTTATTGCAATCTTCCTTCTATTTCCATGCAGGTCCCGTAGGGGAACGTATTGCTTCTTAGAGGAACTTAAGGGAAGTTTATAATGGATCAATGCCACACTCCTTTTTGCTGCTCCCTCCAGGGGTGATCCCCAGCGTCTTGTAACATGTTAGTAAAGAAAAAACTGGGGCGCTGTGTGGGACCTGTGCCACTTCTTTATGGGGGCGTGTAGTAGTGAATACACTAACCTGACAGGGTTGTGCCTGCCCCGCACAACCCTGGTAAGGCACCTGGGAGGATGAGATCCTCAGTTGTAGCCAGCGGCTCCTTGCGGTGCTCCCAGCTCCGGTCCTGCGTCCTCCTATCGGCCCACATGACCAGCGGTCACCTGACCGTGATGTCACCGCAGGTCCTGCAGTTGGTAAGTGCCTTTGGGATGGATTAGATCCAGGCGGTTTGGATTAAAGATGATTTGGCTTTGCAGTTTCCTTATTCGTGGTGTCCAGGTATCTCCTGCATCTACTCCCTTGGGGGGAGGGAGAATTATGTGTAAAAAAGGAGATGCTGTAGAATTCTGCTGGAGCACCAAGGAACTCCACAGGAGGGGTAGAGTTTAACAAACCTTTATTTGAGCCTCATGCACACTCCACAACGCGTTTTGACGGAATGGCAAATCTATGCAAAACACAGGTCAGATAGTGCCAACTAATATGGTCAAAAGCCTTCTCTGCATACGTGGAGAGGATCACAAGGGCCTGACACGTGCCCTTTGCATATTAAATGGATTGCAGGACTCTGGTAGAATTATCTTTACCCTCCTTACCCGTAACAAAACCAGCTTGGTCAGGGTGAATTAACTCAGCCAGTACTCAATTTTTTCTAGTTGCCAAACATTTTCGTCCATAATTTTACATCTGCATTAAGCAAGGAAATGGGACGGTAATTACCACAAAGGGCCTTGGGAATAATAGCGATGTATGCCTCCAACGACTGTGGAGGGGGGTAGAGCCCAAGAGAAATGAAGTACCGTATATACTCGCGTATAAGCCGAGTTTTTCAGCCCAAAAAGTGGGCTGAAAAGTCTCCCCCTCGGCTTATACGCAAGTCACTGTATACAATGTATACAGTATACAGCCGCCCGCCCCCATCAGTATACAGGCCCCCCTTGCTGCACAATCCTGTAAAGGAATACATTAGTATACTTATCCCTGCCGCGGTCCCGCTGCCGCTGTCCGGCCGCCGTCATTGCGCTCCTCCAGCTTCATCCGTCTTCTTCCGGCTTCCTCCGGTGGGCGCAGGCAATGATGTCATTGTCTGCGCGCCAGAGGAGGAAGCTGGACGACGCTGGATGAAGACGGATGAGCGCGATAACGGCGGCGGGACAGCGGCAGCGGGACAGCGGCAGGGATAAGTATACTAATGTATTCCTTTACAAGATTGTGCAGCAAGGGGGGGCCTGTATACTGATGGGGGGGTTGTATATACCTCTGGGGCTGTATATACCTCTGGGGCTGCTGTATACTACCACTGGGGCTGCTGTATATACCTCTGGGGCTGCTGTATATACCTCTGGGGCTGTATATACCTCTGGGGCTGCTGTATACTACCACTGGGGCTGCTGTATATACCTCTGGGGCTGTATATACCTCTGGGGCTGCTGTATACTACCACTGGGGCTGCTGTATATACCTCTGGGGCTGTATATACCTCTGGGGCTGCTGTATACTACCACTGGAGCTGCTGTATATACTTCTGGGGCTGTATATACCTCTGGGGCTGCTGTATACTACCACTGGGGCTGCTGTATATACCTCTGGGGCTGTATATACCTCTGGGGCTGCTGTATACTAACCACTGGGGCTGCTGCTGTATATACCACTGGGGCTGCTGCTGTATACTACCACTGGGGCTGCTGCTGTATATACCACTGGGGCTGCTGCTGTATACCACACTGCTGGGGGCTGTACACCTGTGCTGGGGTCCACCCTCAGCTTATACACGAGTAAATAGGTTTTCCCAGGTTTTGGGGGCAAAAATAGGGGGTCGGCTTATACACGGGTCGGCTTATACACGAGTATATACGGTACACAGGTCTACTAGATGGGGAACAAAAATATCCTCAAATGTTTTATAGTAAAGGATTGGAAGACTGTCTGGACCCGGGGTCTTTCCATTAGGAACTGCAGTCAATGCTTCCTCTACTTCCTGAGCAGTTATTTTATTCATTAGGATTGTCTGTCCCAGATTAGAAATCTCCAGCAATGCTAGCAAAGCTAAGAAATTGTGTATACGTTGGGATGCAGTAGAGGGATCCTTCATAGAGTCATGCGGGTTCAAATTATACAGAGAATGATAATAATTGCAGAAAGCCTCAGCTATCTACACAGACTCAGTACAGACCTGTCGGATGAAGTATTTTTCTTTTTGGCTAGGGTCACACATAAGCCCTGGATCCGTTATTGGCATCAGATTTTTAACTTTATTTTTCTAAGTCCCAAAACTGATGCTAAAAATGGATCCTGGGATCAAGTGTGACTGCATTGTTAACAAAAGCTATTTGTTTTTTTACTGGACCCAAAAAACGCTGCAAGCAACATTTTTGGGTGCAGTAAAAACACGGATCTGTTTTTTTAACATGGGGCCCTATGGGAAAATGGATCTGTTCTTTCTAGCATTTTTTGGCAAAAAATGGCAAAGTCCAAAAAGTGTAAAGCTGCACAGAAAGCTCAAAAAACAGCCAAAACAAATGGATTTGTTATTGAAACCAGTGAAAAAAACTGATTGGCATGTGCGACCCTAGTTTTTGCTACTTTAGCATTCTAGAGGTAATCTTACTTCCTCTGTTTCTGTGCATATATATTTTCTGCTTGCAATGGGTATACAATTTAGCTGAATTCAAGTTGAGTAGATCCTGAAGTCTAGTACAGAGGTCCCCAATGTCAGTCCTCGAGGGCCGAACCAGTGCAGGTTTTCAGGATTTCCTTACTATTGCACAGGGATTGGAATCATTGCCTGCTGTGCAATACTAAGGAGATCCTGAAAACCTGCACTGGTTCGGCCCTCGAGGACTGACATTGGGGACCTCTGGTCTAGTACATAATGCAGTCAGGTTCTCATGGGCAGAGGCATCCCTCTTTCTCTTATGTAACCGTTCTGCAGCACTAATTTGATGCAGAAGAGATGAAACTTCCTTATCTCTTTGTCCTTTGACATATGACCCTAGTGCGATCATTTCCCCCCTGAGAATCACCTTGTGAGCTTCCCAAATGATGGGAGGTAATCTTTATGTCAATTATACTCTCTCTGAAATATCTAGCCAGAGAAAAACTCAACTGGGAAATATTATCAGAGTTTTCCAATAAGGACTCAATCAATCCATGTTGGAAGAGGGTGGGGGAGTGAGGCAACTCGCAGTTGCATGAAGATCAGAGCATGATCCGATATTGTGATGGAGCCTATGGAAGTGTCCAAGATCAATTAGATAAATGAGTTTTGTGTTAACAGATAATCTAATCTATGGTATGAATCATGTGGTAGGGAATAAAAGGTTTAATCCTTTATAGTGGGGTGGGTTAGTCTCCAGGGATCGATCAGGTTGAGAGAGTGTAATTTATCTAGTAAGGTCTTTCTGTCTTTTAGTGGTACAGAAGATCTCCCTGAAGATGCGTCAAGAGTCGGGTGTAGTGTTAAATTAAAATCCCCTCCCAGGATCAACAGTCCCTCCACAAACAGGGCAAGGGTGTCCAGAGTTTAGGATAACCATTTCACCTGTCCCTGGTTAGGGACATAAAGATTTGCAAACGCTATCATTGTGTTAGCTAAGTAGCTTTTTACAAAGACATATCTACCCTCCGAGTCTGTGAGGCAATCACCCAGGGTGAAGGGTAGTCCCTTCTTTAGGGCTATACTTGACCCTTGGAAGCTGATGAGGAACAACTATTAAACCAAGTCGGATATGAAGAAAAGGAGGAGTAAGGGGCCCTACCTGTCTTAAAATGTGTTTCTTGCAAGAAGAGTACCTGGGAGTGGGATTTCCTCAATAGAGAAATAATTTGGCTGTGCTTGGCTGGGCTATTCATACCTTTCCAGTTAAGAGATGCCACAGTGATCAAGTCTTCTAAAATGTGCTTAGCCATAGTCATGTATACCAGCAATGGTCTCCACCATAAATGTTCACCTGTAAAAAAATTGCAACAGTATCAACACAAAACTATTTACACAGATATTCTCATCTTCAGAAGGGGGAAGTTGTAGAGACTCAATTATCGAAGATGAGTCACGAAAAATCCAAGTGGTAATCAAAATTAACTAGGTAAATAACCAGAATTCTTAAAAGAACACAGTCTGAGGTATAGCATTTTCCCAAACTAGAAGGGGGGAGCCAGATCAATGGCTCGTATCCTCCACCCAATTTAACTCTCCACGTCTCCCATCATAAGAGAATCTTACAGAAGAGGGATTATTGGAAAAGGGGGGAGGGGGAAGAAAAAAAGGGGGGAGCAGTGGTATGTCTGTACAGGGTAGATGAAGAAGATGAGGTGAATCGGTTGAGGTAGAAAAATTAATAATTAGTGAGTTTTGATATTTTTCGTTTTCCTCTGAGGGGTAAGGAGAGGAATGGGCGGGGGGGGCGATGGGCAAGGCTAATCAGACATTAGGCATTAAACATGTAACCTGGAAACAAATTACAGTATCGCCTTATGAGACATTAATATGAATCAAGGTCTGCCTTTAAAAGGCCTAGGAGTACTCATACAAGTAGGAAGGTTTTTGACCGAATTCTTCCTTGATTTCGGTGAGGCAGATTTCTTTTTAACTGACCATTCTGCTGGTTTGTCTAGCCGTGGAATGGACATTCCCAGATTGAAGAGCAGCCACGAGGGGATAGGTATAGGATCTATTTGTAGTGGCTCCCAAGATTTTTCCAGATCCTCAGGAGTGTGGATGTTGATCTGGCGGGCATCTTTAGTGATTCCAACACCAAAGGGATAAAGCCACTTGAATCTCAGACCCTTAGGCTAGGGTCACATTAACATTAAAGGGGGTTTGCGTTAAAAACATAGATTTTGGCAGCCTCAACGCTGTGCTAACACCATGGTAGCACCGCGTTAACGCTGCCAATGTTAACCTATGGTGATGCGGCCCCTATCGCGGCTCATATACTGGCATCTGAGTGAAATCTTGCTCTTTTTCCTAACGTGAGAAAAGACGCTTTCAACATTGTCTTTTCTCACGTTAGGAAAAAGCGCAAGATTTAACATTGGCAGCGTTAACGCGGCGCTACCATGACGTTAACACAACATTAAGGCTGCAAAAACCTATGTTTTTAATGCAACCCCACTTTAATGTTAATCTGACCCTAGCCTTAGCCACTACAGCATCCATCAGTGGCTTCAGCAGCCTCCTTTTTGCCAGAGTGATCGGAGAGATATCCTGAAAAACCTGGAAGCCATAGCCCCCATATTTCAAGGGCGATTTTTCTCTAGCCCCCGCCAGGATGACTACTGTGTCCAAGTAGCTGAGAAGATCGCAACTTATGTCCCTTGACTGCTCATTTGGTTTGGGCTTCGGACTAAGAGCTCTATGGACCCTCTCAATAATAATAGTGTTGGCTCGGTCGGTACCCAATATTGCGTAAAATATTTCTTTAGAGACCTTATTAAGTGATTCTGGAGCAAAAGATTCAGTTATTCCCCTCAACCTCACATTTTTTCTCCGACTCCTATTTTCTAGGTCTTCCATGGCCAGGAAAACTGTGTTAAGGTGTTATTAGTGAATAAGGACATGGTCGCCTAGAGTATTGGAGGCTTCAATCAAATCAGTTTGGATAGGCCCCTTTCACATCTATGCGTTTGCTGCGTTTTGCTTCATTTGCGTTTTTTATGCGTTTGTACCGCAAAAACGCATCAAAACGCATGCGTTTTTGTCCCCATTGGTTTTAATGGGAACGCATGAAAAACGCATGCAAAAACGCATGTCAAAAATGCATGCGTTTTTGCAAATGCAGCTCAAAACATGGCAAACAACGTTTTTGGCTGCCTTTGCAAAAACGCATGCGTTTTGCGTTTTTGCAAATGCACATGCGTTTTGACATGCGTTTTTGCATGCGTTTTTCATGCGTTCCCATTAAAATCAATGGGGACAAAAACGCATGCGTTTTGGTGCGTTTTTGCAGTACAAACGCATAAAAAACGCAAATGAAGCAAAACGCAGCAAACGCATAGATGTGAAAGGGGCCATACTCTCTAAGGTCTCCACTCTGTGCCCAATATGTACATCAGACCTAAATTCCGTTATTTCTCTCATCAGAGGCTTCATGGACACAGTCAGCAGCTTTTTCATGTAGGTTCTAGAGAAAGGGGCTGATTCCTCTGCGTTAGATTCACAGTCTGAATCATCTGGACTCATGTTCGAATTATCAGTACGAGTGGTAGGCTCCACAGATGCGCCTTTGGTTTATCTGGGGATAACGTAGCCTCCATTTTTTTTCTTTAGAAATCTGTCTAGCTCATGGTGTGGGAGTCTGGGTGTGGGAGTCTGACTAGTAGAAGTGTTTCTTATGACACTTTTTGCCCGTTCTTTTCCTGCTCAGATCATTATAAATGCTTCTAATAACGGGCGAGCGATAATTACCACTTGGACATGTAAAAAGGTTTAATGTAGCATCAGTTCTTAAATAATAGCACTTATGGTAAATAGACGAAACGAATAAGGTAGGAGCAGTGTTTGGGAACAGAAGAGCGTCACTATGACACAGATCGCCCAGCAGGTGGAACCCTTATTGTTAATAAACTGGGACACAGCAGTGTTAGACATAGGAGGAATATCAAAAATAAGGCTGAGTTGTTGCACAGCTTTCTGAATCTTAGCATGTCAATTAATATTGTGCTGATATCACTGTGTACCAAAAAAGGAGGAAAAAAAATTGTTGGGCAAAATGTAGGAGACGAGGAAAAATAAAAGGATCACTGCTCTGCTATGTTCAGATATCTTGTGATTCTAAATCCCAAAGTTTTATGCGGTTACTGTGCCCTGTATCACCCTGGGCACCCAGTGAGTCTCTCCAAGCGGGGCAATAAGGAGTGAAGTAAGGCAGCAGAGACTGGCATGTAATGGCGCCCTCCTCGTGGTGAGAGTTTCGTGGGCAGGACTTTGTTTGTCAATGCAGCGCCTTACTTTGCTTTCTCCGTGAGGCACCGGATTCTCCGTCACTGCACTGGAGCCTCCCGCAGTCTCACCGCCGAACAAATGCGGGCACAACTGCTAAATACGCCCACTGGTCTCTCTTCCCCTACCCGGGGTTCAGCATCCGGGAATCAGGGTCTCTCTCTCCTTCCTGCATGCTCAGACGTCCACCTCAGTACCTGTGGGCGCCTTCCGGGCTTCCTCCCTCCGACTACAGTTGGTGCAGCAGGGGCGGTCCCTCAGGTGCAGATGAGCTCCACCAGCCACCGCTGTTCCAGGACATCAGAGGGCTCCTCCAGTGATGCAGGTTGGGCAGGGAGTCTCACCACCTGCTGATTCTTCCGGTCCTCCAGGTCGATATCCTATTCACTTACTCAATAAGTCTACTATTGCAATCTTGCTATAGGCCCTAATAATAAAATCTCTAACTGATGTGTCTTCAGTGAAGCTGTTCTATGGTCGCCTCCATCTCCTGAAGCATGGCCTTGCTCCACTCTGTACTGTAATGTACACCTCAGGTCAAACTCACATGATTTTCCATTTTCTTCTTACTGGTCTTGCAGTTATCTGGGTTCCATTTATCTGCCCACTCGTCAGACAATCCTTTCTAGTCATCTGGTCAGACGATTCCCTCAGTTCCTCTAGTCAGACAATCCTCTCAATCCAATACTTCAGGTCAAATGTGCTTCTTGATTCCTCCGGTAAAATGATTTTCTTTATTCCTGTGGTCAGATGTTCCTCTCGATTCCTTTGGTTAGACGATCCTCTCAAGTTCTTTGGTCAGTTGATCCTCTCACTTCCACAGCCAGTCCTCTCTACAGACTTCTCTTCTAATTACTCATTTCTATTCAAGGCTGTGTTCCCAATTCATTGGTTTGTGGGTGCAGATGATTCTGGCTATAAGATAGCTCAGTTGCTTCCATATGTCTGGAAATTGACAGATTCAGCCATGACTCCTCCCCTTCTCTGCTCTCCTGGGTCTTTTATAATTCCTAACTGCAAAACAGCTATTATATGACCTGATGCATTGTGCAATTGCTATAATGCACCCCATGGTTATGTGGACTTGGGTATCTGGGCCCTCAGCTGCAGTTAGGATGCGTGGGGCATCCAGGGATGATGGATGGGCAGCTAGGTGTTAAAGATCCCCACAGGCGGAGCTGGATCCCTGGGGAGTTTGGTAATGATGATTAGGGATGGAGCAGGGATTTGGCCGGGCTGTTAGGTATCGGGACAGTCTCTGTGGATGGCAGGCACAAAGGTTGAGGAATTGACACACACACCACAGGTTGTTTCTTTACCTTTTACTGATGGTTTGGCAGGTAAAAGTCCAGGTACTGATGAGTTGTCAAGAAGCACTTCTGGATCTCCACAGTGAGTGGATATAAGACCTCCTTGTCTCTTTCCTTGTGTGTGTGAAGCCCCTGCCCGTGTGAAACTTGGCTGGCCTCCTCTGCTCTCCTATCACCTGTGCTGTTGTTGGGAAACCAACGATGGACTGCCCCTGTTCCTCTCTCTCTGTCTGCGGTGCCTGGATCCCTTGTTGGTGGCTGCACAGATGCCCAGGAGACTGGAGTCTCAACGGTAAACCGGTGTTCTCTGCTGGGCTAGGTGCTCTCCGGCAGACTCGGACTCCGGTGTCTGGGATGCTTTCTGGAGTGAACAAAAGATGGCTCATCGGTCCCCAATTTGCTCTTTCTCCGTTCTCTCCTTACCTTCCGACCCCACTCTTGGGCCCTGCAAGACTACTCTGAAGGCTGTTCAGGGTCACTGGCTCGGGCCTAGCATGGCACCGACCGCCAGAACGTCTTCACAGCTCTTCTAGCGTCTGTACACTCTAATTCCACCCCCAGCACCAATATATATAGGAAATCTTGCCTAAGAGCAGCAAGTAGCTCCCCTACTGTGCTGGGGTGGAAGGTGTTGTTTGTGTCTGTGCACCCACTGTGGAAACCCATCCGTGCTGTAGGTGAGTCTGTGGTTACCTGTCGCAACAGGGTGCCACACCTACCTCTCTGAAAACACACACTTGGCTTTTCAGTTCCTGCACATACAATTATTTCCCTTTCTTACACTCACTGACAGAAGTTATGTCGCTTATCCATGTTATGTAAATAAAAGCTTATATCCTGACGCTAAATTCATCCATTAGTTGTATAAATTACTCTTTTGAAAGCTGAAACCCTCTGAAATGTGGTTTAGGTTAAGAAAATAAATTGGCATCAATGCTGAAATATTGATAATTTAAAGACCACAGAATGGTCAGATTTTGGCAAGACAAAAGTTTTGTCGCCCAAAGAAAGTAATGTGATTTTCAAACAAATAATAAACTTGAAATACAAATATATGTTGCATAACATTGGTGAATGAAGTTGTGGTGCTATTAGAGTCATATTTAATATTTTGTGTGACTTCCATGAGCTTGAAGGACTGCATCCGTGCGGTTTAACAATGATTCATACAATTTGTTAATGAAGTCATAAGGAACAGCAAAGAATGTAGTCTTACATGCCTCCCAGAGTTCATCTAGATTCTTTGGTTTTGTCTTCCAAGCTTCCTCTTTCATCCTACCCTAGACATGCTCAATGATGTTCATGTCTGGTGACTGGGCTGGCCAGTCCTTGAGCACCTTGATCTTTTTTGCCTGGGGGAACTTTGTTGTAGAGATGGATGTATGAGATGGAGCACCATCCTGCTGCAGAATTTGACCCCTTTTATAATTTGGAATATAAGCAGAAGCTAATAATTCTTGATATTTTAGGCTATTGATATTGCCTTCCACCTTGCAAATGTTTCACACACATCCATACTGAATGTAACCCCAGACCATGATCTTTCCACTACCAAATTGAACTGTTTTCTGAGTGTATTTTGGATCCATACGGGCTCCAGTAGGTCTCCTACAGTATTTGCGACGTCTATGGTGTAATTCTACTGAAGATTCATCAGAGAAATACACCTTCTGCCACTTTTCCAGCGTCCATCTGTTTAGCAGGCTGTGGGACTTTGCAAATGCCACACGTTTTTTTATTTGCCTTTTGTTTAGTGCTGGCTTCAGGGCACTGATTTCACCATGGAGGCCATTTCGAGACAGATTCCAGGACGAAGTGCCTTAAAAATCTGTGCTGCTGCCCAAAGGAACACCAGACTCATCAGGGTATCTGGGTGGAATAAAGTTTTATCAACCCAGATACCCTGGTGAGTCTGGTGTTAGCAGCAGCGCAGACTTTTAAGGCACTTCGTCCTGGAATCTGATCTACTCCACAGTGAACTGTGGAAGTGCGGACCCTGCAGCAGCTGCATCATTCTAAGCGAGTATACTAGTTGTGGGTCACACAACCTGACCAGGTGAGCAGATCTCATACTGTCTATCACCACACATCTCTGTTAGGAAATAAGACCCTATTGCGCATTCTTATTTTTACAGATTTCGAGACAGAATCCTACAAAGTGTTCTAGTTGACACAGGGGCTTGAGGTGACCAGGCCTGTAGGAGATCTGCTGCAGTGGAAGAGGGGCTTGCTTTGGATTTTCTAACCAACAAACGTTCCTCCTGAGCAGTTGTCTTGCAGGGTCTGCCGGACTGGGCTTGTCAAACACATCTCCAGTCTCTTCAAATCTTTTTTTAATTCTTTGTACTTGACGCTGAGACACAATAAAGGTGCCAGCCACCTCTGCAGTGAATCTGGTCTTCAGCCTCTTGATCAAGGCTTTGGTCGCAGGGTGGATTTTTGGCATGTTGTCAGAGCTCAAGTTGCATTTCAAGTGAAGGTCCTGGAATACTGGATTTCTTCTTAAACACACCCACTAATTAACCGATCATTTACTGAGCACAGGTGAGGATGTAAACTAGGATTGGGTGCATTACATGACCAGGCGACAAAACTTATCTCTTGCTAAAATCTGACCATTCTGTGTTCATTAAATGATCAATATTTCAGTATTGATGCCAAATTATTTTCTTAACCTAAACCACATTTTGGAGGGTTTCTGCTTTCAAAAGAGTAATTTATAAAACCAATACATTAAGTTAACGTCAGGTTCTAAGCTTTTATTTACATAACTTCTGTCAGGGAGTGTATAATATTTCACCAGTAGATGGCAGTGTTTGCTTGCAATTACTCTGCTGTGCATTTAGCTATGGAAATTACTCACTTTTTCCATCTTCTTAAAATACTTACTTGTATTTCCCCTTTTTTTCTCATCTCAAATTTAGGTAGAAGTAGTCAAGTTGGGCATTATAACTTTTAATTATCATGATTAAGGTGAGTAACAACAAAAAATGTGTCATTGTGGCAGTGTTTTCATCTACTGCTGTGATGGTCTTTTTTTTAATACTATCAAATAAAGCTGAAAGATTTTATTCATGGATGCAACAGTCCATTTACTTGCTTGTTTTTGAAATTTTGATCATTTTTTTAAAGGAATCCCCTAGTTACCAGTCTAAGGCTAGGGTCACATTGCGCCATGGATGCGCTAAAAGCAAGCATTTTTCATAGTGAATTTTGTGAAAAACGCATGCAAAAAACACATGGTCAAAAGGCAACACTTTTGAAGCTATGCGCTTTTTGCCACTTTTTTTAACATGGGACCTTATGGGAAACGCATGCGTTAACGCATGATGCATATACGCATTAAAAGTGCATAAAAATGGGGGGAAAAAAACTGCAACCATTAACGCAGCCTTCCCAAAAATGTCCCTCCAAGTGTGAACCTAGTCTAAGGCTGTAGTCCCACTAGCGTATGGCTCATGCGAGGATCCTATCGCACTGCCTGGAACGTCCATGCCCCTCCTGATGTGAGCATGTCAGCTGCATAGAAGAACATGAAGCTGTCACACTCAGGCCAGTCCAAGCATTTTGCTTTAATCCTTGTGCGAGTCCTACCGCAGTGTCCAGCCTTAGAAACAGTATCAGCAGGTAGTACATACAGAGCTTTTTGCTGGTTTTAACTCATAGGTCTAGTTCTCATCTAAGCTTGGTCTGTGTTTGCCTGCGTTACCGCTAAAAACGCATCCAAACGCATGCGTTTTTGGCCTCATTGATTTCAATTGAAAACGCATGTAAAAATGCATGTGTGTTTGCAAAAATGCAAAACACATGCCTTTTTGCAAACGCATCCCTAGACGCAGCAGCCCATGTTTTTGGCTGCGTTTACAAAAATGCATGTGTTTTGCATTTTTGCAGACACACATGCATTTTTACATGCGTTTTCAATTGAAATCAATAGGGCCAAAAACGCATGCGTTTGGATGCGTTTTTACCGCTAAAAACGCATACAAATGCAGGTAAACACAAGCCAACGCCAGATGTGAAAAGGCCCATAGACTTTTGTGGTGCAATGTACTGTATTTTTCACATTATAAGACGCACTTTTGTTCCCTCAAATTTTGGGGGAAAGTGGGGGATGCATCTTATAATGCAAATATACTGATGATTATGTACTGCAGGGCCCAGCGGAGGTGTGGGCAGCTCTGGAGCCTGTCCGGGGGATGGGGGGGACTGGTGGAGGCAGCAGGATGCAGCGGGAGATCTCCTGCTCCCGCTCATATAATATGCATAGCTGCTCTTCATCACCGTGGTGCTGAAACCGCACCGCGGTGATGGGTTTTGGGAGTGGTGCATATTATATGGTCCTGCGCCCCCCCTGTGATGGCACATTCCCCCCTATGTTAGATATGGCCCCCATGCTGCTGCCATAGTAAAATAATTAACAGTACACTTACCTCCTCCTCCAGCTCTGATCTCCCGGTGTCTCTCCGGTCTCCCGGCTGCTGCTGTGATTGCATGCGGAGATCATGTCACTCTCTGCTGTGCTGATCACATGACCACACAGAACCAGGAAGTTGAGGAGCTCTCCAGCATCATCTCTGCCCGATCACAGCACCACGAGGGAGATCAGCGCTGGAGGAGGTGAGAATAGAGTTTTTTATTTTACTATGCAGCAGCATGGGGCAATATCTAACACAGGGTGAGCATGTGCCACACGTAGGGGACGTATGCCCTGCATAGGGAATGTGTGCCATGCAGAGGGGACATGTGCCATGCAGTAGGGGACATATACGCTATATGATTTGTTAGACGTACACTGACATTATAAGATGGACCCCATTCAACATTAAAAATTATTTTTTTCTCTTTTCCTTCACCAAATTTGGGGGTGAGTCTTATAATCAGGTGCGTCTTATAAAGCAAAAAATAATAATTTATTTTTAGCAAAATCATTTATACTGATTGCTGAAACCAAGCTTATTACTCTGGCAGTCCAACTTTAAAGATGGCGCACAGTTAATTAATGGTCTGCGCATGTCAGAGCATTTGCTCTTGTAAGTCTTCGCTAAGGCTAGGGTCACATATGGAGGGTGCATCCTTTGCAAGGATGCGTGAAAGGAGGCAGTTTTTTCAATTGACATTTTTTCTCTTTTTAGCGCTAGCGTTAACGCATGTGTTTCCCATAGACTCCCATGTTAAAAAAAGCATGCGTTTTTGCAAACGCCACCAAAAACGTTGCTCACCACATTTTTTGATGCTTTTGCAAAAACGCTTGGCGTCAAAAGTGTTGCATTTTGTCACTGTGTTTTTTGCATGGGAGCCTATGGAAGCGTTAATGCTACTGTTGTCCACAATTTGGAGTTGTGAAAAACGCTAGCTTTTAGCGCATCCAAGGCTCAAGTGTGACCCTAGCCTAATTGCCAGTTACTAATACAGTGTACCGTAATCAGAGCTGTTTTGTGTATTGGATCGTGCTTGATGGACTTGACCTATTACGGTTGCCCTAACCAGTGGTGTAACTTGAAGTTAATGGGCCCTGAAGAAAAAACTCCAATGGTGACCCCAATTTTTGCGAATGCTTAATAGCAGTGGTCTTTTATATAGTCCAAAGAGTCTTTTTTGGGCCCCCTAGGTTCTAGGACCTGGGTGCAATTGCAGCCCCTTCATCTGTTGTAGTGACGCCCCAGGCCCCAACATCAGTTGATTGCATTTGATTTAGTGGCTGCCGGTATGAGCTTTCTTCATGAATGTAGGTTTCTTCTGATAGGTTAACCACCATCACCATTTATATTACACATTTGACTGTGACCTCTTATTTAATCACATCATCATAACTGTGATATAATCATACTAGAAATAGCATTGCTGTTTTTTATTAATCTATACAGTAATTATGCTAATATGTTATACATATATAAACCTGCCTGTTGCACTTTCTTTTTGCGTAAGAAAGGCTTTGTATTATTGAGCCAAAATGTTGTCTTGTACATATGTGTATTTTTTTTTTAATTATCAATGATATAATAAAACTTAATAGAACTTAAAGTGGATATGAGGCACCACTCACATGTATCATGCACAATCGTCAGGTATCATTGTGCTATTTTATTGAATAGGAAATGTGCACAATACCTACCAATCAAGCAGATGTCTCGGCTCGTGTGCGGGGTCAGGATGTCACGAACACCTATCACCCCAGTGGCGAAGGGAATTGGTATGGATGGTGCTGGATAATGTGTTTAAAGTCCCATACACATTAGAATAAAAGTGTCCAAACTAGTTGCCCATCTTTACTCCATTAGATAATGGCAGAAGAGGGTGGAATCAGACATGTTGAATTTTAACTCCAAATCTTTTTTCCTAAGCAGAGATGAGAAGCAGCCAGAGATGTCTTATTTGTCTCAATTCTTAAGCATGCTCAGACATAATGAGCGCACTTGTATATGGAGTAGTCAGGAGCAATAGCTGAACAAGTGTTTTATTCAGGTTTCTGTGGTTTATAGGCACCGCTAGTCTCCATTCACTAAGTATGCAAGTTCTATAATAACTGATGTCATATGATTTATTGTAATTTTTTACACATCAGTAACCTGAAAACAATAATATATTTTCCAAGTAAGTTTTACTTACGAAATGTATAGAAAGCCCAGCACTACAATGGGAACCTGCAACCAGACCAGTGGAGGATTTCTATTGCTTGGCTTGTCGCACGACCCTGAAGTCCATGTTATCACCTGCATTTCTATTCTAGCACTATATCTTACCTGTCAGTCTGGAAACATGCTAATAATGATTCTGATTTATATGGATGCACATTTGCACACGCCGATGTATTTCTTTCTAAGTAACCTCTCCTTCCTGGATATTTGCTATACAACAGTAACTTTACCAAAGCTTCTAGCGATGATTGTGAATGGCCGAGGAATCTCCTTCATGGCTTGTCTTGCACAGTGTTATTTTGTTCTCAGCTTTCAAAGCACAGAGTATCTTCTTTTGACAGTTATGGCTTATGACCGCTTTGTGGCTATTTGTAGACCCCTTCACTACTTGCTCCTCATGAATAATAATGTATGTGTTGAGTTGTCTCTTTTTTCTTGGATTATTATTTACTTCTTCACTGTGCCCATTACCATCTTGATATCCACACTGAATTTTTGCTCCTCTTGTGAAATCAATCACTTCTATTGTGATGTGATGCCTCTGCTGCAACTCTCATGTTCAGACATTACGAGAATTCAGCTGATTATATTTACAGCAGCCGTACTCTTGGGGATACCTTGCTTTTTCCTTACGCTGACCTCTTATATTTTCATTGTTAGAAACATTATTGAAATTCGTTCATCTAAGGGAAGGTCCAAAGCCTTTTCTACATGTTCTTCCCACCTCACTATTGTAACATTATTATATTTAGTTCTGTTTATTTTGTACTTACGGCCACCGTCAGAGACTTTCCTAAGTGATGGCAAAATGATATCACTGCTAAATGTAGCTGTAATTCCAATGCTAAATCCCATTATCTACAGCCTGAGAAATAAAGATGTGAAGCAAGCTCTGAAGAAAATGATTGGCTGAAAAAAGTTTCTCTAGTTTACTATTATTATTATTAATAACAAGGAGGAAAACTGGAGTCGTACAATGTCGTACAAGGATGGTATATTATTATTAGTAGTAGTAACATAGTATTTAAGGTTGTAGGAAGACCTCAAGTCCATCTAGTTCAATCCATAACCTAACATGTTGATCCAGAGGAAGACAAAAAAAAAACATGTGGCAACACTAAGCTCCACATTGGGGAAAAAAATTCCTTCCCGACTCCACATACGCCAATCAGACTAGTTCACTGGATCAACGCCCTATCAAGAAAGGCATTTATTTAAGAAAGGCATGCAGGCCCTTCTTAAATATTAGTAGTGACTCACTCATTACAACATCATGTGGCAGAGAGTTCCACAGTCTCACTGCTCTTACAGTAAAGAATCCACATCTGTGATTATGATTAAACCTTCTTTCCTCCAGATGTAGAGGATGCCCCCTTGTCCCCGTCTCAGGCCGAGCACACAGCTAACATAAACTTTCAAATGCAGCCACATTTTGCATTGTGTTTGACTGTGTTTACCAATAGAAGCCTATGGCTGCGTTCATCAGCATTAATGCTTGCGTTTCATAGCGTAATGCAGCTGTAAACCGCATGCATTCAAAAGCAATGCAAAACGCAATGTGAACCTAGCCTTAGGCTTAGTTTTTTAACATTAGAGTCCATGGGAAACGCATGCATTAACGCATCGTACATATATGTACCATGCGTTAATGCATGCGTTAACGCATACACTAAAAATTAACACACATGATATGAAAATGGCAAGGGAAAAAAAAGGATCCTTTAATGCATCCTTCGGAGCCCCCAAGTCTGACCCTAGCCTTAGGGCTCATTCAGATGTCAGTTTTTCCTGTATTAATGCTATCCATGTTTTTCATGCATCGCACTCGGACATATGATAGTGAATGGGGCTGTTCACATGTCCATGACTTTTCATGAACTGATCAATTTGCGCAAAATCACAGAGACATTTTCAAAAGTGATCTGTACAGCAGATCAAAAGTGGCAATACAAGTCTATAGGTCCATGAAAAAATCTGAAAGCACTTAAAAGCCATCTGAATGCATGTTAATTTTCACAGACTGCTAGATAGGAAAATATTTTTTTTTGCTTCCACATGTGAGAAAAACGTATAAGGCTAGGGTTTGACTAGTGTCAGCCCTCAGTATGCACTTAAAACTTAGAAATGTTCAGGCTGAGCGTGTAGCATTACCGGCATGTAATGCTATATGCCACATGTGTATAGTGTCGCTATGGCAACTGGAATGATCGCGCAGCCACCGGCTCCACTTACAAGCCCTGGATATGCGTTTTTGCATAGCGCACAGAAAAATACTGCAAACCACGTTTCCTGTGCACTCTTCAAAAGCACATATCCAGGAGATCTGTTTGGAGCTGACAGATGCACGATTGCTCAGGTTACCATAGGGATACTATACACAGGTGACCATAGTGTTACATGCTGGTAACGCTATGCGCTCAGCCTGAAAATTTCTAAGTTTTCAACAGATCCGGCAGGCTGACAACTGAGGCAAGTCAGACCCTAGCCTAACTCAGACTCAAAAGTTAGAACTGTATATGACACCTAATGCAGGAGAATCGGAAGAAATGTACTAATTACACTCAGCTCAGGCTCTGCTGTGAGTGTGAGCCAAGTGTCATGCATCTATGATCCCATCCTGCATTCGGATTACAGGTGCCGAAGAAAGGCTAGGTTCAGACTTGCGTCTGCCCCTGAGCCTGGCCAATCCGTCAGAAACTTAGTTTCTGCACAGAGCAGCGCATAGCGTTACCAGCAGGTAATGCTATGCGCCACCTGTGTATGAATCTCTATGGTAACCGGACGCTTACCACAGCCACCGGCTCCACAGACTCCACAGAGATCTCCCAGATCTGTGCTTTAGCAGAATGCACAGGAAATGCTGTTTGCAGCATTTTCCTGTGCGCTCTGCAAAAGCGCAGATCCAGGAGATTTCTGTAGAGCCGGCGGCTGCGTTCAGCGTCTGGCTACCATAGACATCCATTAACAGGCGCCACATAGCGCAACACTATGCGCTGCTCCTTGCAGAAACTAAGCTTCTGACAGATTGGCCAGGCTCAGGGGCAGACGCCAGTCTGACACTAGCCAAAGGGAGATATTAATCTCTCCATCTCTTTCATTGCAGGACTCGACATATAGAGCACTGCACTTGGATGTTATCAGAGTGCAGTACGATGTTTTACTTATAACCATAGACAGGTATGGGTGTGAGTGAGCTGAGACTCACTGACAATTGCAGCACGTGGGCTGATGAAAAGTTTGCAGGTCTGAGCTTTACCATTCTTTAACATGGACCTGAGTGTAATGTGAGATTTTCTCTCATTGCACTCGTGTGAGTCACAGTGTGACTCAGGACAAACTCAAATTCTGAAAAAAATATTGGTTTACTTTTCTCACACATGGAAAATGCTAACATTGGAATGAGGACCCACAGTTGGAGTGCACAAGAAAATGATCTTCTGCTAATTATAACTTTTTCATCCCTTTATTTGGTAGTTCCATTATGTTCACTTGTGTAATGGATCCCAATTACCCTGTCCTCTAAAGACATGAAAATATAACTTTTCTGGTTAGCCAACAAAGATATAAAATTATGTAGTTGAAAAAATATGGCATTGTGTGTATAAGACACTCACAATTATCAGAATGTTTGCACATGTTGGCAATCACTGAACAATAAAGCACAATGCTCATTCATTGGTTTAGATTTTTAAGTTTGCTCCATTAATGGCCGTCAACAAATTTCTCATGCCTCCTGAGGGACTAGAGGAGAAGCTGCGACACATGGCCTACAAGGGGAGATGAAGGACTGCAGTAATAACCAGAAGTTCTGTGTGAGCTAAACCGAAACAGGTACAAATATGGTGAAAGGATAAGAGGGATGGAAGGTAAACACACAGACAACAGAAGACACTAACTGCTATTTTCTTACATGGAAATCCTAAATATTAAGAGCTAGAGATCCCAGGATCGGGTCCACATAGAACTATAGCCATCAAGGAAATACAGTAAAGGGAAAACATGGCTAACCCTACCCAGGCTGTGCTAGAAGAAACCAAAACAATGAAAAACACCTGAAGAGGATACAGACCAGAAAGGATTAACAAAGCTAATAACAACCATCAAATTTGGACTTAAAGGAAACGGACCAAATCCCAACAGAAAGGTGAGTCAACCACAGAGCAAGAGGTCACTGGATAGAATACCTAAATCTATGAATGATGCAGGTTATCGAAGCACTTCTATAATATTTTTGACACAATATCCTTAATAAAAAATAAAGGGAAAAGGCAGAAAGTCAGGTCACTCACCAGTACAAATATATCTGCAGCTTTTGTAAATAATCAAGGTATCCAGATGATTGAGCGCTCCCAAGGAGATTGACCTTATGATAAGGACTCTGACTCCTTTTTCTTTCTTGGAGATTTATTTCAAATGGCTTCACAGTAATAAAAAGTCATAAAAGTCATAAAAGCATAATGAAAACAACACGTTTCGGCTATAAATGTCATAAAATAGCCTTCCTCAGGTATAAATGTACTTTTACATTTAGATCTGCGCCTGTTTTCTCGCTCCCCACCCTTCTCTGACCTACAGCCTCGAGGTCTATTGTGTGCAATCTGTAGCTTTTGTGCAAATCACCGCACTGTCATGTCCAGATCACAGCTGTAACAAGTCAGTATAGGAAAAAATGGAAAACCTCCAGTTGTGAAAAAAATGTTGAAAAAAATCTGGTGAAAACGTCACATTTATAGAACTTTGTTAAAACACAATGTTTGATGATGGAAGAACCATAAAAAATGACACAAAACTAAAGCACAGAAGTGGTTAAGCCTTATTCATGGTTAAATATCAAATGGTATGTTGCTGTTAAATAGATCCCATATTAGGTCACATAAACATATGTTAACCAGTCACAATTTTCTATCATAACTACTATATTAACAACATATGTGTTAAGAACAAATGATATAATTAAATACGCAATCCAGGAAAATTGTGAAATGAGGTTTTGTCTCACATTACGTCCGGTCGGAGTTCTAGTCTTAAATTTGGAAATCCACTATGATTCTCTGTTCAGGATCTTAACCCAAGATGTATTACAATTAATAAAGCTGTTTATCAAGACGTTTTATCCTGTGTAATATGAAGTAAAACTGGTACATGATTGCATGAGATATAATGTACATGTTAACATCTATAAAATCACTTTAAGGAAAGCCACATATTATTAGAACACCTTATATGCTCATGATAAAAGCTAGGTGATAAAATAGAGCCTATCATGGGTGCTTTTCTCGTTACATAGTGAATATTGTAATTTCTAAAAATATTAGCTAAATAGGAATTATGATGTGGAATAGGAAAATATTTTGTAATAATTCTAACTATATGTAATGCTAGCTCCTATGACCCTGCAGCAGTGTCCACTGCTACTTCTAGGTCTGTGCATGTCGGACAGGTACCCCGGGGCATGCACACACTCTGTATGTGTCACCAACCAATGACTGGAGGGCTATTAGCTACTTTAGGCACCCTCCCCCTAAGGGAAGGGTCTGAGCAACGTGATCTTACTGCTAGAGACATGTTTGCTAGTTGTCAAGTGCTATACCCTGTACCCTGTGTCTGTTACCTGTTTCTGCTAACCTATACCTGTGTTCCAGTGCAAGTCTTTGCCTCCGAACATAGTGTGCATTATCTAATCCAAAGAGTTTAATTTAGCTTTTACCTAACCCAACCATTTTTCTCAATATTTCACAGGCTTGTCTTAATGTTGTTGCGTAGACTTTAAATAAACTTGAACATGCATTTTCTTCAGCAATGGACTCTTGCTTGATGATCGTGCATGCAGGCCACTGGGGTTGAGTACATTACTTATTTTTTTATTGTTTTATTAAAAACAAATGTACCTGCTGATTCCATGCCTTTATGTTGCATTCCACAGGCGGTTCTTGGCTCTTCGACAACTCTTCTGATAATTATTTCACTCCTCTGTCTGAATTATTGAGGGGAGCATTTAGTTGTGGCTGGATTAGGGTAAAATTATGGAATTTCCATTTCCAGATTATGACCCCAACAGAGCTCATTGGAACCTTCAGTAGTTAGAAATTTTTCTGTAACTAATGCCTTCAGTATGCTTTGCAACAATTAGGGTGCATAGGTCTTGAGACAGATCACTGGTTTTACCCATCATGAGCTGTTTCCTGTGTGGCACTTTGGTAATGAAACACATTTTATAGGCCATCAGTTGAACTAACTAATATTATTTTTCACAAACTGACAGGATTGCTTTCTAATTACTGATAAATTTCAGTTGGTGTCTTGAATCTCCATGGCTTTGTGCACTGTTCTTTCATCATGTGTTCAATCTTTTTCAATGGGTCATTTCACATTATTACACATACCTTAATTTATAGACATATATCTTTTGATTTCTTTGTCTGTATGGATTGGATGGGCCGGTCCCAACATCTGGAGAGAAATTCATTCATTTCAATAATGTGCATGCGTGTCGCATACACTGCAATCTTACAGTTCTTCCAGCTACATCTAGGTCTGAGTCATTCCCGCACATTCAGAGAGTCGTCCTGTGCCAAGTCGCAGCTGGAACTCACAGTCTAGTGAGAAAATAACTGCCGATTCAGGTCACATTGTATGGGAAACAGTAAGCAGCGGAGTCAAAATATTAGGTGAATATTGGTTGTTTACTTTTTTTATATCTTAGGTAAATTATGGTTTGGGGTTGCTCAGATCCCAGAGAATATTAAGGGACTTTCAATTCATGAAGAATAAAATAGCAACAAATCAAATTTTTGAGATAATCCATGCAATTTGTCAAATTGAAACCTCACCAGATCCACTCATATTTAGCGGATATGACTGTGTAATTTGTCACTTTTTAATTGAACCAACATTAACGTTACAGTAGCTCCCATATGAACCAACTGAGCTAGTCTGAGCATGAATGCACCATGGGTGCTCATGATCCATCTGCTATTATAACATTACTATCCTGTAAATGAAGATGAGTCAAATTTATATTACCCAGTCATCTAGCCATCATACATTTTTTCTATCAAATTCATTATTACACTTATAAAAGTTTCTTGATTTTAACACATCAACTTAAATGGCAAATGTGGCATATATTATTAGTAGAGGTAAGCATAAGAAAATGTTGAAATATCTTATCAGAAAATGTTGCTTCCTTCTCCACTTATAAGACACTTTCCTTATCTCCTCAGACACCTTAATCCATCATTCTTCATGAAAATTTCTCAAATTTGTCTAGCTCAGACACGGACAGACAGCTCACTGTGGTGACATGACACAGCCCATTATATGCTATAGTAAAGGGAGGTGGAAAGAGAAAAAGGGAGCAGAGTGATAAAATAAGCAGAGGTACACAAAGAAAGTTTTTGGTGAACCTTCCAACAAGTCTTCACCCAAGTGCTGGATTCATATCTACAGTACACTGCTGTATAATCTTCTCCACGTTTCTGCTGCATCGCAATGTACTAAAAAGTTACGAAGAACAGGAATCCCTCTCTGTGTGCTGTGCTGTTTATGGGGAAATCACAGCAGCACTTAGTGGTCTACTTCCACCAGCTTAGAGTCAACTGAAAATTAAAAATAGAACTTGCAAAGCAAAAATAGTGGTGAAAATACAGGATACAAATCATATAATGGCAATAAATGGCATGCACAAAGGACAGCGTATTCTGAAAACGTACTTGAAAATATCGTTACCCTTTAAAGAACAGACAATTCACTTGCTGCCTATTGTATCTCACCCCACCAATATCAATGTTTTTTTTTGTACTTATCAGTGGTTTTATTGCTATGACTTATTGGTGCTTATATAGCATTGTCTAAGGGTTCTCAAAAGTACAGATAGAGTGAAGCTGCCAAATTTTAAATAGATTTTACTACATATGTTTACAAATTGGACTGCAACACTGTCACGTGTTGAGTGCTCTGCAGTGTGAGTAGCTTAAATGGGAGTTAATTTCCTTTTGGATATTAAGGGTTATTTGCTGCTGTTGTCTGTATCAGATGATTTGGTTGAACACTCCTCCAGCCTTTAAATAGTCTCATGACCCAGCACCTGATGTTGCTGATAGAGTTCTTTCTCTGTTTGATCTCAAGCTGTGTGGATGCTGAGTGCAGTTCTGCTGAAGCCTTCCAGAAGCTACCTTTCCCTTGAAGATTGCCATTGTTGTGGGGTGTTGCTGTTCCTATTCCAATCGCTGGGTGCAGGTTAGGGGGTGTAAGACTAATGCTGATCAGGAGCAGGGCAAGGGTGGCAGCCCAGACATCCTCATCTTCAAAGGTAATTCTCGGAACAGGGTCAGCTAGGGAACCCCAGTCTAAGGGTCACACTAATTACCCTAAATACCCTTGCCAATTTCTACCACATTGTTTCATTACTCTTCTCCATCATAACCATCCTGTGACAAGCACTATGCTTTACTATGGATGAAATTGGTGACTTAAACTCTAAGTTCAGTTTGTTATAATAAAATTTTCATATATCTATACACTTAAATTTTTCTGTTAGATGGTTTAGATTTTTTAGTAAAACATGTTTGCATAAATATGCTTCTGTTCCAAACTTTAAAGAGAACCTGACAGCTGGCACATGCCTTCCAATCTACAAACCGCATGTATTAGATACTTGCTGTATGATGTCAACCATATATGCTTGGTTCTGAAATGCTGCATCACTTTAGAGAGAAAAAGCTCTAAATGCCGCCAGGGACTGAGCTTCATGGGAGATTAGTAGGACAGGTGGGTCGCCACGGTTTTCCTTGCCCACTGCCCTGTAGTGACAACACACTTCCTGTATGCATGTTGAGCGACAGACCTGTCACTCAAGGGCAGCGGGTTGGAGAAACTTGTCTCCCGTGCAGCTTGGTTAGCCTGCTGGCTATTAAACTATGTTTTTGTCTGAAATGTCACATATTGTAGAGTCACACATATATGGATCCTCATGTCAAGTTCTCTTTATTCTAGATAGCATATAACCAGCAGATAGGAGGTTTTTAACCCTATGCTCTCCTCGTACACAATATAGACTACACAATTCACAAATTATGCATTGTTTATTGGGACTGAAATCAGTACTATGCATATTTAGTTAAATTCCAGGGTTCACTGAGTTTTTGGAAGTCATGGTGAATTGGATATGTTTGCCTTATTCTTCTCAAGCAGATGCAGGTCCCGATGTGATGAGTTTCCCTAGGGTATAGTCTAATATGAAGCCAGTCCTGTTATTAAATCTTCGAAAAAACATATGTGAAATACCATTTTTAGAGCTTGTCTTAGTTCTCTATTCCTCAGACTATAAATAACAGGATTTATAGAAGGAATAATCAAAACATAAATGAGAGTGATCATCTTGTTGACTTCCAATGAAAATGTAGAAGTAGGACGCATGTACATGCTTAGGGTTGTCCCATAAAATATTACCACAATTATGAGATGGGAAGAACAGGTAGAAAAGGCTTTTGATCTTCCTTCTGTTGACTGAATTTTCAAGATGGAATTAATAATAAAAACATAAGAGGTCAAGGTTAGCAAAAATGGACCAAATCCTAAAAATGCTCCTTCGATATATGTGATCCTTTCTATACTTTGAGTTTCAGAGCAAGACATTTTAAGTAGAGCAGTCAAATCGCAGAAGAAATGATTAAGTCTATTGGATTTGCAGTAGCACGCCCGGAGGATAAACCAGGCATGAGGAAATGTATCTGCAAACCTAGTAACCAACAACAAGCAGCAAAACCAGCACAAAATCTCTTGTTCATAATGAGGTAGTAATGTAGTGGGTGACAGATGGCTATGTAGCGATCATATGCCATGGCGGAGAGCAGGAGGAACTCTGAGCTTGTGAAAGCAGGAAGCCATACATTTGCATGGCACAAACTGTCAGGGTCATTGCCTGTTATTCAATAAAATAGAGATGATGATCCAAGGCATGGTGACTGAAATAAAGCAAATATCAGCTGCTGACATGTTCATAAGAAAGAAAAACATGGGTTTCTGCAGCTGACGACAAGAACACCCAAGGCCAATTATCAGCATATTGGCCATAATGATCTGTATGTAAGCAATGGAAAACAACGTGATGAAGATGAGCTCATGTCCACAGTAATATCTGAATCCCAAAATTACCAATGAATTTGCACAAGTTCCATTTCCACCATTTGTATCAATGTTGGGGATTTCTGAAGTTTCTTATCAATGAAAGAGAAACAAATATTATGTTAGGGGATTCATCCTTTTTAGGGATCAAGCTTTATATATAGTATTACATGGTATCTGTTCAATTGGCTGGTCAACAATGGTTTACCCAAGTGGAAGCCCATGTGAGTCCCAAATGGAAGCCCTAACGCTGGTGGCTATAGCTTTCTTTGGGAAATTCTATAGTAATGAACAAAAAGATATCAGGCTATAAAAATGCATACTATCAATGTTTACAGTATAAACCTGCGTAGAGATATGTCAATTCCCGGAAAATTGCAAGATGTACATTAGATGTTTTTCTAGAAATAGAGAAAAGTGAATGAAATGCCCTAAGATTAGTTGTCTAAGGTATAGAACACGTGATAACATGCTCTTATGACATATTATATAGCATTAAAGAGCAGGTATACACATTTTAGAGACCAATTAAGATCTATTTAACCCATAGTAGGATAACCTAGGAAGCACAGATTGCTGATCCTGAAGTTCTTAGGTTAACTGGACTGTAAATGGTGTATATGCCCCTAGAAGTGGTGATAGGAATGAAGAGCCATTTGGTCTTAATGACTGAAATGATTTTAGCAACTTTTTATTATGAATATTCTACTACATGTAATTACCTGTTATATGCTATTTTCCGTGCTGTGTTTTTAAATAGGGAAACAGAGTAGCTTAGTTGTGACATATACCGCTTCACTGCTTGGCAGGTTCTTTCAATACAACAATAAAGTAGACTAGTGGTAGATACAGACAGAAAACGGCCCTTGTGCAAGAACAATGTATGGGCTCCTTCCAGTACAATAATTCTGTCTATGAGAGAAATTGCTTGATACTTCGGAGTTTGAGGTGGACCCTATTAGCTAGTTGGCCCCTTTGCAGCTGCACAAGTTGCACCAATGATATTTCCGCCCATGGTGCAGGCATAACCAATTAGCATCACTAAACAAATGCTTATTACAGAAGTCAGTTAAAGCTCATGTGAAGCGAAACATTTTGGTACCCACCAAAAGAAGGTTTATACGACCAAAAATGATGCAAAACACAGCACACAGTGACCTTGTCTGCATCATTACTATCAATGAGCCATCTGAGCATTTGCCTGAATCCGCTTTATGGGTTTTCAGACATAAGCCTCAAGACGGCCTATAAACTTTAGGCCAAATACTATGTGAACATAGATAAGCCTTTTTGGGCAATACTGGTCCTCCTTCATTAATGGTGACATTCTCATGCAGGTTAACTGTTCATTTTTTTAATAAACCATGGTACCGACCAGAGCTGTGGAGTCGGTGTCCATTTTAGTGAAGTCGGAGTCAGTATAAAGTGGACCGTGTCGGACTACTAAAATATATAATCAATTGGGTAAAAGAGTTCAATGCAGAATGTGCTGAATTTTATTATTATTATAGGACCTGTAGAAGCGCTCTTAGCGCAAAATGGTTACCGTTGTCCATGGTTTTTGCTCCCCCTCCTGCACGCTATGTAACCCTGTCTGCACATTAAAGGAGACTTTAATTCATTGGCTAGTGAGTTTGCTGCTTTTTCTTTCTTTATTGCTAGATGTTTGAATATTATTATGTTCTATCTAAATATCTTGATATATTATCATAATAATAATTAAGGCCTGATGTTCATATTGTGCTGCAATAAATTTATCACTTAAACATGAGCCATGTATGAGGGAGTCGGAGTCGTGGGGTCAGAGTCAGATTCGGAGAAATTAAGGAGTCGGAGGTTGGGCTCACCGACTCCACCGCCATGGTACACCCACTAGCCAATGATAAAAGTCCAGGACAGTTCTGAACAGTTAAGTATTTAACAAGAGCTGAACAGGTGGTAGCAGCACTTATATCTGCAAGAGGATATCAAACACATTTTCAGTCTTTTCACATTTATACAGGCTACTCGGATGCTCTAGTGGTTTTCCTGAAAACAAAATCAGAACACTTAGTGCTGGGGTGGGGAATCTTTCCTGCTGTAAATTTCTACCATCCTTCGGGGGCCGCACAAAATTATCAACTTGAAAATTACTCGCTATATTTGGTTAAACAATCAACTCACCCTACTGTGGTGGCTGGGGCTGATTCTCTTTGATGTAGCTGTGATGTTAGGCGATATTTGTCATGTTGCTTTTCTGCTATTCCATGTTTGCTAGAGCCATAGACATCACAGGAGAGGCTGGGGGCATAGAGATCTCTGGGGAGATTAAGGCTGGGGCATAGGAAACACTGCGGATTTAAAATGCAGGCAGTCAGCAAAATGTATCTACCAGCCTGAGGACTACGGTCCCCTGGAATCTGCTCAGGGGCCGCAGAAAAGGTCATTGAGGGCTGCTAGGGCCTGAGGTTCCACACCACTGACTTCAGCTGCCTTCAGACTTGCAGATGCATCTGCAGCGTTTTGCAGATGCATCTGCAAGCATCTGCATGCAGATCGGGGCCCCTATGTTTATAATGGAAGCACGGCGGTCTGCAGATGCTTGCAGACCGCCGTGCGCTCTTATTGCCCGCCATTAGTGATCTGTGCGCAGGCGGATGCCTGCGTACAGATCACACACTCTCGCCCGCACCAGGGACGCGACATGCTGCGTCCCGGGTGCGGACGCGGGACACCGGAAGGAGCAGATATGGTCCGCATCTGCACCCGAACGCAGCAAACGCTGCCAAACGCAGGCACTATGCGCATGCGTTTGAATGCGTATGGGAACGCAGCATAAGCTGCGTTCACATACGCAAATGTGAAGGCAGCCTTAGGGTATGTGCATATGACCTGGAGTCACTACATATTGGGCGCAGTGTCTCCGGACCCGAGGGAACCTATGGGTGTACCCAGAGAGACCAAAGCCAACCTGTACCCAGGATTTGCGTTCGGTGCAGGGCAGCATTTTCCTGCATTCACCCGATGGTGATTACTTCCAATGCAGAGCTTCGGAAACCCGCAATGCAGCTGAAAACATGCTGTGGTCAGGATAAGCACAGTGAGCATTGGATTTCTTGAAATCTGGACAAGGGACAATGCAGCATTTTGGACTCAGCAGCAAGATGCTGCATCTAAAATGCTGCAATTCCTGATTATGAGTATACACCCTTAGGACTAAACTTCTATAGGTATAAAATCTTTACTTGTATTCTGTAAGCAAGCAGTTCAATCAAGATGTAAAGTTTGAGCATATGATAAGTCATGTGAGTAGACCCTTTATGACACCCAGAGTCTTAGTCTTTATTATAGACCCATGGGCACCATGTTTGCCACAATAGGAGGCATCTTGTGGATGCCATGCTTGTAGAAACAGGTGTAAAGACAGACAAACAATTTCTATTTCAATAAAAACTCTTATATATAGGTACAAAACAAACAATAGTAACACAATACAACAAAAAAGACACAAAAACACAATTTTTCTAGACCCTCGCTCCAAGAAAATCACACTTGTTGGATATATATGATAAATACTAATTACATTACCTTCACACATCTCTTTAGCATTCAGTTATGATGTTGAGAAGACAATGTAATTTATAGCTCACCAGGTCCCCGCTGAATTAATTATTTTACTCTCGTGGTTTCTCGGTTGAGAAACTGCAATTCATTAATTAAAAAAATAATAAACAAAAAACCTTAAAAAAAGAAACTTCAAATCTCAAAGGGATTTTCAAGTTTTTGGCTAATAATTGCTCTTCAATGTTCAACTTTCTTATATGTTTAGCGTTTAAGTTCCCTGCTATTAGTATTGTTGCTATTGTTCTTTTATAGTGACAGACTGAACTCCGCTTGTTTAGATTACACGAACAAGACAGACAACATTTACAGTGCAATAGAACATGGATATTCTGAAATATTCTCTCTTACATCTAGATTGTTGAGGGCTCATTTCAGTCCTGCTTTGTAAACTAAGGTTACCTCCAAGAAAATTTAAAGACAGCTTCTTTACCTTGGTGCTAGACACCTATACAGCTCAATTTCTATAATAGGTAAGATGAACTAGCGCAGAGGAATTACTTTTTTCTATCAAATCTCATAAAAAAATGGATATTAAGTCATGCACTTTCCCAATCCCACCTCTAGGGGGCAATAAGGTTCTTAATGAAAACGGTTTTATTACCAGTATAAAAAAATGAGGCCAAATTCTCTGGTTATATGCATTATTATTATTATTATTCATTATTATAGCGCCATTTATTCCATTTATTCAATACAATAATCATGAACAATACAAGGCACAGACATGTACAGGAGGAGAGAGGACCCTGTCCGCCAAGCCTCACAGTCTACAAGGGATGGGTGAGGATACAGTAGGAGAGGAGATAGGACCCTGCCCATGAGGGCTGTCATGCTTCCGGGGGAAGGCGCCCTAGACTGGACCCACTGGGCCGTGGTACCAGACTCCCCTGGGTGAGCTGACCTAGTTTAACCAACCCCTATACAGGGATTGTCAGGGGCAAGCCCAGGGGGTCTAAATACCATGGCTGCTAGTACCAGGGGGGCAGCTCATAAGGTTAGCCTATGCTACAGCACAGCTAAGGATTCCAGGTAACGGTATAAGGCTAGGAGAGCAGGAATGGTGCTACCGGGGAAGAGCACAGCTAGGGTTCCAGGTAACAGGGTACAAGGAAGGCCTGACCAACAGTCAGCAAGGCAGAAGCAAACTAACTTAATAATCAGGCACCTCCCATCAGTGGAGGTGGCCTGATATACCAGAGGAAGAGCAGCTATTGGTCAAGGGGAGTGTCTGGTTGGACCGTGCCGGACCCTAGAGTCAAAGGGGAGGAGTGCACTTAGTGCACCACTGATTGATCACTTGAATACGACCATTGTAATGTGCTCATGTATAAGCTCGGTGGTCAGCTGACAGGAGGAGAACCCGGCGACGGCTCCGAGACACAGTGCAACTGGACGCCAGATGCCCGGTCGGCAGAGGAGCAGAGAATGCCAACCCGGGAGAGGTGAGCTGGGGAGTGGTGCCAAAGGACCTAACAACCTAACAAAGGCTCACAGTCTACAAGGGATGAGTGAGGATACAGTAGGTGAGGAGAGAGAACCCTGCCCGTGAGGGCTCAAAGTTTACAAGGCATGGGTGAGGATACAATAGAGGAGAGAGGACCCTGCTCGTGAAACCTCACAGTCTACAATTGATGGGTGATTATACAGGTGGTGAGAAGAGAGGACCCTACCTGCGATGGCTCACAGTCTACAAGGGATGGGTGAGGATATTGTAGTTGAGGAGAGAGGACCCTGCCCATGAGGGCTCAATGTTCTCAAGGCATGGGTGAGGATACAGTAGATGAGAGTTGAACTTGGATACGAAAGAAATTTACTATTATCAGAAAGGGTCTTGCTATGTATGAGCTTTGGATGCATGATCCATATTTATAAGTGGACTTACACCTCCAAAATTTTTTTGAAGGTATACAGACTTGTAACTATTTTTATGACTGTATTTTAATTTTATATTTTAGTTTGTAGTAGATGCAGCTAATGTCTTCAAATAGGATTAATGGTCTGAACACCTGTATCGCTTAGAATCATAATAATTTATTATGGTCATCCAATGTGTCCACAAAAAAAGGTTACTGTCCGTGATTTTTTGAGTACCTGTCCAGAAAAAATAAAAAATAAAGTTGGTAACCTTGACTGACACCCTCTGGGTACCTTTACACGCCGCTACTGGCGGGTGACTACAACCGGGTACATGAGAGAAATGTATCTTGCACCGCCAATTCAACCCGTGGTAGCGGCGTGTGAAGACGGTTGTAGCCACCCGCCAGTAGCGGCACCTGTTTCCGAGCACTGCCCTGAAACAGGTGGCTACACAGCCGATTGTAGCGACCTGTATCGGCGTGTAAAGAAGCAACAGAAGGGATGTCTGGACACCAGGCTATGTACCTGGTATGTAGCTGGGGTGAGACACAGGCTCCGGGTTACCGCGCCCCATCAGCGATCATTGGAGGAAGCTCCTGCATTACGATTGGTAGTCGCTGTATAGGGAGGCATATTTAAGGAGCTGACCAGTCACACTACACAATTGCTCGAGCGTCATGTATTAATCAGCCTCCTGCAATGCCTGCCCAATCATGATGTTCTTGCTTTGTCCTATCAGCGTACGGACGTCTCGTAATCCACAATTGTGGCACGCCTATGTGTCCTGCTGCACCAGGTCCGCCCATATTAGCTTGTTGTAGCGGTGTGTAAATGAGGTAAGGTGCTCGGCAGGAGGTAACTTGAGACACCCAGCGGTGTATCTAGAGATAGATGTAACCTACTGTAGCGCACCTTGTTGCGGCGTGTAAAGGTGGTGCGATTACCGTTTGCAACCGTTTGTGCGTGCTCGTGCACGTGAAGTATCCGGTTGTAGCCACCATCCAGTAGCGGCGTGTAAAGGTACCCTCTCAGTCAACAACTAATTTTGCAATATCACTGATTATGATTTGTTTTTAGATAAGAGAAGCTGATGTTAGTAATTATTGAAAAAGTTATACTTAAAGGGTCAGTAAGAGACCATCAACTTTTTTCCTATCTACCTATCTAGTTTATCCCTATAATCTAAGTTATTTTCTCCAGCCCCATAGAATATCATAGGTTGAATCGCTATCCATGAAAACCATGCATAGCACTTGGACAAGAAACTCTGAATGCATTTCAAAATTTCTCCTGCTGTCACCATAGTCACCCAATGCTCAGTCAGCGACATGTAATGCCCCTGTCCATGCTTACTCGTCCAAGTGTCTGTGGTGAAATTCACCCTGTCACCCACACAGTTTCTCAAGGAAGTGGTGATGTTGTGTGCAATGTGCTGCGTAGCGCACACAGCTTTTTTCGAGAAGTAGTGGTGACTGGGCATCTGGTACTGGGGCACTGCGATGGCCATAAGGTCTCGAAAATCCTCTGTATCCACCAGCCGGAACTGCAGCATTTCCATAGCCAACAGCTTGCAGATGATGAAATTCAACCTCTTAGCTTTGGCATGGGTAAGAGGAAATGGTCTTTTACTTGTCCACATCTGAGGGACCAAGAGCTGGCTGCTGTGCTGAGACAGGGTTTTTTCCGCAGCCGCACCTGCCGCAAGTGCCAAAACCGCACTTGCCGCACCAGCCGCACACTTACCGCAAGCCCCATAGACATAACGGCCGTTATGCGGTAATCGTGGCAGTTGCCGTTTTTTCACCGCAACTGCCGCGATGAGCGAAAAACGCTGATGTGAAAGGACCCTTAGATTGTTATATTGATAATTATCTTTTTTTCACAAAAATGTTGCCTTAGTCCCTTATTTTTCAGCTTTGCAAGAGATAACACAAAAAATTAGGACCACAGTTTGTTGCCCACTTTCTTCTGTGCCTGACGATACTTTATATGTAGACAAAAAGTTCTGCTTGAACAAATCAGAGGGCTCAGAATGGGATATTTAAATTTTGGAACACAAATTTAACTAAAATATGTTTTGGGCACTATGTCACCCCCCACAATTGACCCCATTGTGGATATTGCTCCTCGCAATGAATTAATCTACAACAGCTGTGACTATGGTTAACAAAAAAATAAAGTATCATTTCAAAAATAGGCAAACCACCCCTCAGCCTAAAAGCCCTAATTAAGGTGCACTGTGCAAGAAATACTCAAAAAACACATTTTTCGAGCAATATCAAACAAGTACTAAGCTAAGTTTTTATTGTAAGAACAACTAAAAAACAAGATGGAGGTTGTGAAAGGGTAATCTTTTCCAGAATGGGGACTCAAACCCATAGTTTACATATATACAGTGTTGGCCAAAAGTATTGACACCCCTGCAATTCTGTCAGATAATACTCAGTTTCTTCCTGAAAATGATTGCAATCACAAATTCTTTGGTATTATTATCTTCATTTAATTTGTCTTCAATGAAAAAACACAAAAGACAATGAAGCAAAAAGCAAAACATTGATCATTTCACACAAAACTCCAAAAATGGGCCGGACAAAAGTATTGGCACCCTCAGCCTAATACTTGGTTGCACAACCTTTAGCCAAAATAACTGCGATCAACCACTTCCGGCAACCATCAATGAGTTTCTTACAATGCTCTGCTGGAATTTTAGACCATTCTTCTTTGGCAAACTGCTCCAGGTCCCTGATATTTGAAGGGTGCCTTCTCCAAACTGCCATTTTTAGATCTCTCCACAGGTGTTTTATGGGATTCAGGTCTGGACTCATTGCTGGCCACCTTAGAAGTCTCCAGTGCTTTCTCTAAAGCCATTTTCTAGTGCTTTTTGAAGGTGTTTTGGGTTATTGTCCTGCTGGAAGACCCATGACCTCTGGAGGAGACCCAGCTTTCTCACACTGGGCCCTACATTATGCTGCAAAATTTGTTGGTAGTCTTCAAACTTCATAATGCCATGCACACGGTCAAGCAGTCCAGTGCCAGAGGCAGCAAAGCAACCCCACAACATCAGAGAACCTCCGCCATGTTTGACTGTAGGGACCGTGTTCCTTTCTTTGAATGTCTCTTTTTTTCTCCTGTAAACTCTATGTTGATGCCTTTGCCCAAAAAGAGAGAACATTCTTCCAAAACGTTTTAGGCTTTCTCAGGTAAGTTTTGGCAAACTCCAGCCTGGCTTTTTTATGTCTCGGGGTAAGAAGTGGGGTCTTCCTGGGTCTCCTACCATACAGTCCTTTTTCATTCAGACGCCGACGGATAGTACGGGTTGACACTGTTGTACCCTTGGACTGCAGGGCAGTTTGAACTTATTTGGATGTTAGTCAAGGTTCTTTATCCACCATCCGCACAATCTTGCGCTGAAATCTCTTGTCAATTTTTCTTTTCCGTCCACATATAGGGAGATTAGCCACAGTGCCATGGTCTTTAAACTTCTTGATGACACTGCGCACGGTAGACATAGGAACATTCAGGTCTTTGGAGATGGACTTGTAGCCTTGAGATTGCTCCTGCTTCCTCACAATTTGGTTTCTCAAGTCCTCAGACAGTTCCTTGGTCTTCTTTCTTTTCTCCATGCTCAATGTGGTACACACAAGGACACAGTACAGAGGTTGAATCAACTTTAATCCATGTCAACTGGCTGCAAGTGTGATTTAGTTATTGCCAACACCTGTTAAGTGCCACAGGTAAGTTACAGGTGGTGTTAATTACACAAATTAGAGAAGCATCACATGATTTTTCTAACAGTGCCAATACTTTTGTCCACCCCCTTTTTTATGTTTGGTGTGGAACTGTATCCAATTTGGCTTTAGGACAATTCTTCTGTGTTTTTTTCATTGAAGACAAATTAAATGAAGATAATAATACCAAAGAATTTGTGATTGCAATCATTTTCAGGAAGAAACTGAGTATTATCTGACAGAATTGCAGGGGTGTCAATACTTTTGGCCAACACTGTATCAATACATCTACATGGTATCAGTTACCTGCGCCTCTATTTTGTCGTCTTTTCTGGCGGCGTCCATCTTATTGCATGGTTCCAGAACTGATGCCTGAAGGTGTCAGCTGTGATGTACAGCTGTTACCCACTGGTTTTTCTGTCGGGGAGATGGGGGGCGCTATTCACTTATTATTGATTGCCATTTTAAAACGGTGACAAAGGAATAAGACCTCTTAACAACCGCTGTTTATTTGCATATTGGCGGTCATTAAGCGCTTAAATCACTTGGGTTTTTATACCAATTTATAGCATTAATCTTTCCCCTTTCTTTTAATTTCCTTTTGCCCTATAAAAATATTTGCATTTACAGTAAACCAACTATGATGCAAAGTTTTCATTGTAACGTTTTAGACTGGGGCTCAATATGTTATACCTGATGTCACAATTCAGAGATTGTGATTCTACTATTACTATGTATCACTCCACCTGCTTGTGTCGATCCCCTAAAAATTACACTTCAACAAGAAGCAGCAATTTCTTGTTGCTCGAATATTATAGCTGACTTCTTATATTTCCTCAAGAATCCTTTTTTTGTCAGTAAACTAAGCAGTTTCCAAATCTGGTCTTTACACAGCAGAAAACTTTGTTCCACAAGACGTGTTGGATGTGTCATCAGGAAGTTTGACTGTATTAACAGCTATTTATATCAGTGTTACATATAGTGCATGTGTCTAAAATCTGAGACACTTTACTTCCCTCTTATGATGGCTGAAGAGATAACTTATGCCGACCTTAAGTTTTATGACTCTAGCTGTGTGTCTATTAATCGTACACTGGAGAAGACCACAGAAGGTAGGTGCGCCAAATAATTACATAATAATTATAAGACACATGGATATGTCTTATATGTATGATGTATTCATTTTTGCACCTTCACTTCAATTTAAAGTGCTGAAGTTTAAGATGTTATTGCCATCTCGAGAGGACGCTGAAAGCAGAGAATACCTGTGCAAGAGCAACCAATCTAGAATTGTTAATGTGATAGCTGAAAATAGTCTTGATATCACATTAGTTCACATGAGAGAAAAGTAATTGTCAGTGGTATAACTAGAGTCTGATGGACCTGGGTGCAACATTTTGACCTGGGCCCCCACATGCAAGTTTATCACCAATGTTCCAGATCTTTGCATAATGTTTCCATCATGGGCCCCTTCCAGGAATAATTTCTCCCCTTTCTGGCTTGATGTCCTCAATTCTGGGCCCCTTCCTGGAATAATATCTCCCTTTCTTGGTATAATGTCCTCCTTCCTAGCATAATGTCCCCCATGCTGGGACCATTTTAGTGTTTTATGTCCCCCATCCTGGTATAATTTGTCCCATCCTAGACTTCCTCCAGTAATATATGTCTCCCCTCTTAGTATTACGTGCCCCATACTGGGCTTCTTTCAGTTATAATGTTTCTGTTCTCCCACTCTACTCCAATACATATAACAGAATAACCATTTGTAGTCACCTTCCTGCACTCGCACTAGGTGCCTCATCGTCTTCCACAACATTTTATGTCATTACACCTCTGGCAATTGTGTTGTCACTCCAGATTACTTAAAGAACACACACTTGTGATGTCACACATTTTACTAAAACTTTTTATGATATCTTGTCTTGCCTGATTAAACCTTGATATGATGTCCTGTTACTAGAGATGAAAGGATAAAGCAAAATTCAAATTAATCTGTTCATGCAGATTTTTCCAGGAAATTTGATTCTCTGCAAAATTAATGTCCTTTCTTTTGATTTAGGGTCTCACCAGACCCCAGAGCATAATAAAGTTAAAATGTAAAAGATAGGGAAACACTTTTTCTCACCTCTCCGGCTCCACCCATTTAGGTCTTCCATCATCTTCAGTTCACCGCCACTTGCCCTGAAATCCCATGGCCTCTCATCACTGGAGTGTCATGATGCCATGACTTTTCACGTGATTGCAAAGAATCTTTCTGATCTTCTTCAAAGCCAGAGGTCTGTGCCCAAAGTGAGAGGAATGATCTGACAATGAGATGACTGGTTGGGTAACGTGGTGATTGGAGAGGTGAGAGTAAGGATTTTTTTTTTAATTTTTAACATATTGATGGCATTTTAAAGTTCAGAAAGATGGCAGCCTTGGCTGTCATTTTCCTTAATCCATCGAAGCGAATTAGCAAAAATTCAGTATTTTGTCAAATTCAATTCTACTTAAATTTATTCTCTCAACTCCACGTTACCTCTTCTAAACTTTTTGGTTTACTGAACAATCACTTCAAGAAACAGATATGATGGCACCTTATATTTTCTGATATCACAGATGACTTAGAGACTGAAAAAAACCTTACCAAAAATAAGGCATTAATGTAATAATTTAATGTGCTATATTTTTATGCAAAACATTTTTTATAGATTATTCTGGACTTTGTTTAACCTGTCTAGTGAGTTTTCTCAAATGTATCATATTGTACATTTGGAACAATTGGCACCTCTTCGCTGTCATTTTTTGTTATACTACTATTGGTTTCTCAATCATGTAATGAAGTGATGAATCCAGCTCACCCACACAGGTCCGGCATGCCCGGATCAGCACACTGACAGTGCTAGACAAGCATTTCTCAAGCATATCTGTATTCTGCAAAAGAGAGAACATTGAGAGTAGTTTTCAGTTTTTATTTTACATCAAGGGATCACAATGGTCTAACTTTGATCTTCTTGGAGCCCAAAGAAAACCGCGTTCCTTTAAATTACCATTGTCTTCATATGTAGTGCTAAAAACATAAAACTGCCCATTTCACCAATCTTTCTGCAAAAAGATAAACAATTTGATATATTTGACATCCTATTTGGTGCTACTGTAAACGGGTGAAAATCAATAGGGAAGTCTTGATACAAGAAATAGTTGTACAAGACTTAACTTATTATAATTCAGTTCCTTTTTTTGTGTCCTTGCAGGTGTTTCCTCTGAACGTAATCACAATTCTTGCAGATGTCAGAAAAGAACATACATTATCATAGGGATCCTAGCTGGTTTTCTTCTCCTTGCTTTAATAACAATGGCTATTTTATGTAAGTCTTGGAAAAAATCTCACTGTGTTAAATTGCCTGCGAAAACTAAATAAAATTACACCAACGATTACTGATACGGTGTTATGAGGTTAGGGTATGTGTCTGACTATGAGACTGATACATAGAGACTGGACTAATTAAAAGACTGGATCAGAATTAGAGGTCATACATGTAGTAACGCCGACCGGACACCAGTAGGGCGTGACCGGCTTAGTTGGTAGATATGGTTTTGTGTTGGTGGGAGTAACCTAGTGTTTCCTGAATGAAATAAACATTAATTTTTAAGTCCACATGGTCATGGAGTTGTTTATAATAGAAGTAAGGGTCGGAGGGTAAAACCCCTAAGTGGGAACGATCAATTATAGTGCATGTATGGCTACCCCGCCATCAGGGCCGTATTTGGAGTTCCTGCTGCCCTAGGCACTCTCAGCGGCCTGCCGCCCCCCCCCCGTCACGGGTCCTCCCCCCCATTGTGGCCCCTCCCCCTGTCACGACGCCTCCCACCCTGTTGAAGCCCCTCCCCCGTCATGGCTCCTCCCCCGTTGCAGCCCCTCCCCCGTCACGGACAATCTTCCCATCAGTTGCAGTCTTCCCCCCCCAAGCTTTGTGTAGCTTCTACCCCCACATTTCATCATGTAGTACATATAAAAGGTTTGTCCAACCACACTGCAGAGACATACTGACAGGATGTTTAAATTGTGAGCCCCAACGGGGACAGTGTTAATGATGTATGTAAAGTGATGTGGAGTTCATAGTGTAATATAAGTGCAAAAAATATTATTCTTAAGATGATGTCACAATACCAGGATCTGAGGATCTTCTATTTCGAGGTCAGGGGCTCTCTGATGCCATGTTGCTGTCTGCCTCGCTGTCGTCCTCTTTTGACACTGCAGTGCGGTGGATAAGAGCATTAACTGGTTAATAACAAGAAGTATGGAGTGTACTAACTGAGCCATAAACTCTCCCCATACCATGTCCAGCAGACATTGTAGGATTACTATATGGATTCTATTATTAGGGTACGGACACACTGGCGTGAAACTTGGATGAGTGCAATGTGTGATTTCATCACATTGCACTCGGACCAATGTTAATCAATCTCTGAGAGCAGATTGTCGAGTGTCGGACGTTTTTTTCTCAGCCAGATTCAGGATGAGAAAAAAGTCGCAACATTCTGCGACAGTCTGCGATTCACGACCGAGACTCACCAATGCATGTCTATGGGTCTGACAAAATCACATACCGCACACTGACAGCACACCGACCATCCGAGAGGCATCAGTTTTTATTTCACCGATACATTATCATTTTGTAACTGAGAACACTTTAAAATGTTCCTGTAAATGATTCTACACTAATAGCTGCTGAGGAAAGAACAGATTGCACACGGATGTGATCTGAGAGAAATGTCGGACACTCGCACAGCAGTTGGATGCCAAATGGACCAAAAACCGATGACGCTCATCCGACTCTCCTGGATGAGAAACAAACCGAGTTTAAGGCGGCGGGAGACAGTGTACCACCGTGTCCTCAGCTCCGTGCTGTGCAGTGTACCACCATGTCCTCAGCTCCGTGCTGTGCACAGATAGTGTACCACCATGTCCTCAGCTCTGTGCTGTGTACCACCATCTCCCAGCTCTATGCTGTGCACAGACAGTGTACAGTACACTGTCTGTGCCCAGCACGAAGCTGAGGACATGATGGTACACTGTGCACAGCACGGAGCTGAGGAAATCCCAGAAGAGACAGACAGACCACAGACGGGTGGCGGAACAACACTGAGCCCACCTGGAAGAACAACAACACCCAGCACCCAACACACTGCCCAGAAATCATATAGGACAGGCAGGCAGGAAAACTACAACTCCCGGCATGCCACACCCTGCAAACTCAGGAAGGTGGCGGCAGCTGCATGGAGGCAGACACACGGTACAGCCGCCATTATCACCATACACAGCGCCAGCCACAGCCTCAGTCCTCATGCACCCCCGTCCTTCTTTCCTCTGTCCCTCCTGCTGCTCCTGTCCTCCTGCACCTCCGTCCTCCTCTATCCTCCTGCACCCCGTCCTCCTCTCCTGCACCCCGTCCTCCTCTCCTGCACCCCGTCCTCCTCTCCTGTCCCTCCTGCTGCTCCTCTATCATCCTCCTCCCCCCCCCCTTCTCTCCTCTGCCCCTCCTGCACCCCCGTCCTGCTCTCCTCTGCCCTCCTGCACCCCCGTCCTGCTCTCCTCTGCCCCTCCTGCACCCCCGTCCTGCTCTCCTCTGCCCCTCCTGCACCCCGTCCTGCTCTGCTGCACCCCGTCCTGCTCTCCTCTGCCCCTCCTGCACCCCCATCCTGCTCTCCTCTGCCCCTCCTGCACTCCCGTCCTGCTCTCCTCTGCCCCTCCTGCACCCCCATCCTCCTCTCCTCTGTCCTCCTGCACCCCCGTCCTCCTCTTCTGTCCCTTCTGCTGCTCCTCTATCCTCCTACTCCCCTCCTTCTCCTCTCCTCTCCTCTGTCCTCCTGCACCCCGTCCTCCTCTGTCCCTCCTGCACCCCTGTCCTCCTCTCCTCTGTCAATCCTGCACCCCCGTCCTCCTCTGTCCCTCCTGCACCCCCGTCCTCCTCTCCCCTGTCCCTCCTGCTGCTTGGCTGTCCTCCGGCACCCCGTCCTCCTCTCCTTTGTCCCTCCTGCTGCTCCTCTGTCCTTCTGCACCCCAGTCCTCCTCTCCTCTGTCCCTCCTGCTGCTCCTCTTTCCTCTCCTCCTGTCCCCTTTTTTCTGGCCCCCTGCCCCTCTGTCCTCTTCTTCTCTGTCCCCCTGTTTCTGTCCTCTTCTCCTAGGACCCCTGCTCCTTTCTCCTCTTCTCCTCTGTCCCTTGCACAGTTCCCTCACACTTTCCTCACCTGGTGCTGGCTGCAGACATTGGCGGGCTCCCTCTGAGCACAGTGATGCGCCAGCCGCACCATCCTCCAGTGCCTCCAGCCGGCTGCTTCCCCGTTTCCCTGAGTCTGGAGTGGGCGGCTGGGTGCAGGAGTGGGGTCCTGAGGAGTCCTGAGGAGCCGCCAGTACCGCCGGCGCCATCAGCGCAGCACTTGGGCACACGGGAGAGGAGGGAACAGAGCGGGAACTTCAAGTTTCCCCTCTGTTGCGGGCCCCTCCTTCTCCCTCGTCTCTTCCGGGTCTTCACTGAGGTGGGTGGGCGGGAAGGCAGGCGGGGCGGCCCTGATGATGAAGGGAAGGGGGGGTATGGGGGCGGGGCTTGCGACCCGGCTGGCCCGGAGCCAGGAAAAAAAAAAAAAAAAAAGAAAAAAAAAAGAGAACACGCTGAGACGCCGCCCCCTATGAGAATGGCCCCGCCCTAGGCACGTGCCTACGAGTGCCTAATGGGAAATACGGCCCTGCCCGCCATGCCAGCCAAGTCGACCACTAGTTTGCTTTAACTATGCAAGGCCCCTGCTCTCCCTTCTGCCTGGGGTCTTATCCCCAGATCCCTGCTTCTATTATAAACGACTCCATGACCACATGGTCTTAAAAATTAGTGTTCATTCGATCAGCAAAAGGAAACTCTGGGCCCATAGGACCATGTCTACCAATTAAGCTGTTCACGCCTATAAACCTCTGTCTGTTACTGCCACATGTATACTAAGTAAAGAATTTGTTTTGTAGGGCAAAAATATTTTGAACGCCTTTTGATTTTCAATTTAGTTAATACATTGATTGCATTTATAAAAATGGTGCATTAAGATGTTTACTCCGCATATAGATATCAAAAGCAAACTGCTTATAGTTTTCGTCCATATCAAGTAGTATGTGTGGGGAAGCTGAACACACACTTATTAGAAGCTAACACTGAATACAGCTAGACTTTAACAATGAACACAAAGTATTTTACAGTTTAAAGTGTCATTGCTAAACCAATCCTTCAAATAAGTGCAGGTGACCGACACCCCTAATGTCAAACAACAATCAAAGTACTTGTGCTATCATAGGTTAGTGTTCATTGGGGCTGCCAACCTAATTTTTCTATTTTTTTCTGGAAAACATATTTATTGACTACATTTAAATTTAACTAAAAATGTGATAAACATATTTTATTTATCTAAACAGAGGCATGAAACTAACAATAGTCTGATAAGTTGGTAAAAGAGACTATAAGTGTCTAGTCATTAGAGATGAGTGAACCTTCCCTGAACTTGTTGGGGAATTTCAAATTCGGCATGAACATTGCGGATTTGGTTTGAGATCGGACATTTTTTTTTTTTTAAATCCCTGAATGTGATTTTGTTCAGGAAAAAAGTTTGAAATTTAAAATAACCCTAAAACCTTTCCTGATTGTTTGCAGCCAAAATGCTCGCCAGAAGACCTGTCGGCCAGGAACAACACCTAACCATTAGCCGCTTTGTTTTATCGGGTCTACTGACTTATATCAAGCTGTAGAAATTTTTGAAGCTTTAAAAGAATTTTTTTAAACTTTTGAATGTTTGCAGGTGTTTTAATAGCTGCAGAGTGTGAATTTTGGAAACATTGCAAGATGTGGCAGCAGCTGTGAAGTTAATGAACCTTACAATGTCCCTTAAACATCTGTTTAAGAGATCTTTATATTTTTTAATATATATTTTTTAATTTTATTATTTAATTATTTTTTATTATTACAATTATTTTTTAATTATTATTTTGTTTTTTTCTAGAGCAAACCTGTATTATTGCAGATGGTCAGCAGCATTCAAGGCCACCTCTTCCACACTTATTTGCTAGCAAATAAGATAAAAACAGCATACGTACATTATTTTGAACTGATGAATTGTAGCTCTGCTGTAATTTTGGTCACCAGCACAGGTACAGCAGGCAGGTACGCGCTGCCACTAACCCCAGCTCCCTACATTTACCAGTAAGGTAATCAAAATACAGAGGAGCCCCTTTTTTAATTATTTCTTAAAATAATTTAAAATAAATGACATGGAGCTACACTGTTTTTTTGGTTGTCAGCCAGGTGCCACTAGGCAGCTGAGGACTGTAATCCTCAGCGTGGAGAGGCCCAAGCTCTTTACCTCCACTGCAAATTGCCGCCCCAGAAAATGGTGCATTCAGAGAAGCTCTTCCATATGCCTTGTGATGGTGGCAGACTGAGTAATAAAGAGGGTATTGCCAGCTGAATATTATTATCTAGCACTAAGCCTGAAGTTCCTTTTGTCCGGCCAATGTTAGACCTGGCAATTAGGAACCTCAAAGTAAATAGTACATAATACAACACACAGAGAAAATAATTTTGTCTTGAAAATAACACAAGCACAAGCCTCATTCTCTACTTTATTACTCCCTCACAAGCCCTCCACGATTCTCTGTGACATCCTTTCATGGCAGGACCAGAAACTGACTGAATTTTTTCTCCCGCTGTGCTCGGGGTGACGTCACACTCTGGGTCAGCTGAGTTCAGCTACAGCTCTTAACTCAGGTAATTTTTCCCGTTGCACCCCGCTCACTGCGGGACCCAAAACAAGTGACTTTCCAGTCTCATTGTGAGCTGGGTGACGTCAGTTTGTTGCACTTCAGGTCCTATAGAGCATTGAGGCTGAGCTCTGACCTTAGAAGAACTTTCCTGCGGGACCCAAAACTCAGCTTGCAATGTATTACTGTACTATATTATTTGAAATAATTTGCTTATTTGCCATTTATTAAACTGAGATTTGTAAAAACATGTATTTTCAAAAGTATTGCAGACATCCGAAAGGCAAAAGTATTACCAAAGAAGAATCAAAAGCATCTCACAAACGATGGCGAATATGAAAAATGAGGTGTGCAAAAAAGATGAAGTGGAACAAACAGGTAGAAAATTTCAGCAAATAACAAGCGTAACCGTCTTTCTGATATTGTCATAGATCAGCATTAGTGATGAGCGAGCATGCCCGGCGCTACTCGTTACTCGCACGAGTATCCCGGTACTCGAGATGCTCAGCGAGCTCCGAGTACCGCCGAGATGCTCTGACTCATCACTAATAATTATCGATCTGACGCAAATACACAGCTCCCTTCAGTGCACACAGTGAGCTGGCACCTTACAGAGAGCAGATTGTTAGGGTCCCTCTGGGGGGCACAGCAAGGTGTTGTATGCTGCGACGATTTGAAAAAGCCCCCTCCCGCCCTTTCCCAGAAACACTCGTTTTATAGGCGGAAGTCTGTGGGTGGAGCCTGTCACTAATTGACTTACATTGGGCTCGGTACTCGGCCGAGCACCCGAGCATCTCGAGATGCTCAATCCGAGCATCGAGCAGTCGAGCATTTTAATGCTCGCTCATCACTAATCAGCATCAAAACATATTTCTTGGGGGTTGGGATTTGAGTTTTTTTAAAACACTGAGGACTAAACTTTTGCAGATTTGTGTTTGTCTCACCTTCTAAAAGCCATATCTTTTATTTTCTTAAAGAGCGATATGAGGGCTTGCTTTTTGTAAGACAAGTTGAAGTTTTGAATGACAACATTCTTTTTTTCATGTAATGTTCTAAAAAACATGAAAATCATTCCAAATAGGGTGAAATGGTAAAAAAGATTATCGTATATACTCGAGTATAAGCTGACCCAAGTATAAGCCGAGGCCCCTAATTTTACTCCCAAAAGCTGGGGAAACTTATTGACTCGAGTATAAGCCTATGGAGGGAAATACCGCAGCCCCTCATGCTGGTATATAGCGCCCCCATCACTGGTATATAGCACCCTATATCACTGGTATACAGCTCCCCATCTCTGGTATATAGCACCATCAATGGTGTATAGAACCCCATTACTGGTATATAACTCCCCCATCACAGTATATGCCCCCATCATTGAATATAGCACCACCAATGGTATATAGAACTCCATCACTGGTATATAGTCCCCATCACTGGTATAAAGCACCTCATCACTGGTATATAGCCCATTATCACTGTTTAGTAGCTCCTCATTAGTGTAAACGTCCCCATCATTGGTATATGGCCCCCATCATTGTATATAGTCCCCATCACTGGTATATGGCCCCATCATTGTATACAGCCCTCATTACTGCTATAGTGCCCCATCATTGTATATAGCCCCCAACACTGGTATAGTGCCACCTTCGCTTGTATAAAGGCCCTATTACTGGTATACAGGCCCCATCCCTGGTATATGGGCCCCCTTTGCTGGTATATGGGCCCCATGAACGGTATATGGGTCCCCTTTGTAGGTATATGGGGCCATCGCTGGTATATTGGTCCCCTTTGGTATATGGGCCCCCTTTGCAGGTATATAGGGGCCCATCGCTTGTATATGGGCCCCATGCTGATGCATATAAAATATTATAACTCATCTCATCCTCCGACCTTTGTGTGCAGTCTCCACGGCGTCCGTGATGTTCTCCTTCTAGTCTTCCTGCTTCTAATCATATGACCGTCGTAGCAGCAATGACGTCACTGATGTGCCGGTCACATGATTACAAACAGCTGAGGGAGAACATCATGGACGCCACGGAGACTGCACACAATCGTCGGAGGGTGAGATGAGTTATAATATTTTATATGCGGCAGCATGGGGCACAAATGCTGTAATGGGGGGGCACAGTCTAATGTAATATGCGCTGCCCCCCCGCCACTGATGAACAGGGGGATGCAGTGCATATCACATTAGATTAATGAGCGGTGTTACGTGACCATCCGCTCTCTCTGTAGCCTCCCCCGCCTCCTCCAGCCCCTGGTCACCGCCCCCTCCTCACTGGCCCTCAACACCAACTCGAGTATAAGCCGAGGGGGTATTTTTCAGCACAAAAATTGTGCTGAAAAACTCGGCTTATACTCGAGTATATACGGTATTCAATTTTGTAATTATTTTTTGTGTTTTCTTTTTACAGCCACTATTTGGACAACTCGTTCTGAATTGCTATATTCCCCCTACAAAATTAAAACAAACTATACTCATCCCTCAAACTATACTCCTCCCTGGGGCCACCGCCATTTCAGCAATGACAGCACTGGCTCTCTTGCTGCTTGTGTGTGTCATGCCATTTACTAGGGAGACACAGGGTTAAAATCAAACTCCAGGAAATGGGACACCTGTTCTGTCTCTTTTAATTACTCAGACCCTGAGCGCAACTTCTGCATGTGCAGCTGTCATGCCGCTGAGGTACTCGGTAGCTGAGCCGTCTGTTGGAGTATCATGATGGCAATTGCTCAGTTCCATGGCCCTGACTGGACAAGTGAAAGGGGGAATATTTAAATATAGGGGGTTAATAGTTTATAGCTGATCCATGACATCAGATCAGTTATCTGGTCAGAAGTGACCAGCGTGGCTAGTAGTGGTGCCAGGGGTTAGATGGTGAAGCAGCAAGTTAGATTAGTTCCCTCAGCAGAAGCAAGCCCATGGGGTGGTGATGGGGGTTGTGGTGGGAGACGCAGCTTACACAAACAAGGAGGCAGTTATATGCAACCTTTACCTTTACTGAAAATTGATGGCAAGTTGAATCCAGGGTACTGGTCACCAGGTCCAGGGTCCAGTGTGTCAAGAAATAGATGATGTCTGCTCAACTAAGTGGGTAGAAGAAGACTTTCCATCTATGCTCGTCTGTGTGAGGATTCAGCAACCTAGGAGCTGTTCTGTTTCCCGGTGTCTCTTCATCTGCAGCTGCTCCAGCTAGCATGCATTGTGAGCGCTTGTAAGCTGTTCTCTAAGTTCTAGCCTGAGCTCTCTAAAATTCTTTTTTGTTAGTGCTGCATGGGTGACCAGAGGATGTGCAGTCCCTTGGTCTCCAGATTTGCTTCCAGCATTTGCATTCACGGGTAGCAATCACTGGTAAATTAGAAAAATTAATGTTGAATTTAGATTTTCTCACTGATAAAAGCTATACTATCCCTTCATGGCTGTCATGTCAGGTACTGTAAAATATGAAGAGGGACAAAAGCTGGATTAGACAACACATTTGTCTTCTAAATCTAAATGACTGCACAGAATTTGCTTATAATTGTCCAAATCATTCTATAAAAAAGTATTTTTCTTCCATAATTTAGTATGTTCTATTACAAGAGGCAACAAAGCTTTTCTGAATTTCTGTGGATGAGTTAGTTGATTGATTCGAGTAGAACTATGAATGATGCTCGGCAGAGGCGTAACCACTGTCCTTTGGGCTCCAGAGAGACACTATACAAAATGCATGCGATACACTCGCAAGAGTCAGCATGTGTTTCTATGTAGATGCAAATTGACACTTCAATGAGGAAGTGGACAAAGTCTAATGCCACCTCATAAAGGTAGCAATCCTAAAAGTTATAATTGACTCTTTAACAATCCTTTTATTATGACTTAGGATTTGCGCCAGATCAGAACCCCAAACTGCAGATGCTGCGTTTCAGGATGACTGCCCTTCATCAATGCAGTGTGTGGGAATTCTGATCTGGCTGTATGAGAGGCTAAAACGAGGTCTGGGGGAACAGCTATTTCCATGCAGAAGACACGCTCCTGTCCAGAGAGTCGGCAAACATGCAGGGTGGGGCATGTGAGACTCGTATGAGTATCTCACATGCATATCACACAGTTCGTCTACAGCCTCAAATGAACAATGATAGTGTAATAATGTCTCCCATTCTGGACCATTTATTTATAATTTCCTGGCTCTTATTGTATTCCATTGTAGCACTTATCCTGTGATGATGTTATCCATCCTGGCCCCTATCCTGTAAAAATGTAATCCGTTCTGGCCTTTATTCTGTAATAATATCCCCCATTCTGGAACATTTCTTTCATAATGTCCCCCTTCCAGGCCCCTATCCTGTAATAATTCCTTCCATGCTGGTCTACTTTATGTAATAATGTCATCTGTCTTGGAACCATCCTGTAATAATGCCTTCCAATCTCTAATAATTGCCCCCATCTTGTAAAAATGTCCCTTGCCCTGGACCCCTAATGAAAATGTTACCCCTACTGGCTCTACCTTGTAATAATGTCTCCCATCCTGGGCTTCCATTCTGTAATGCCCTTTGTCCTGGGCCCCCATCTTAATAGGATGTACATGATGTACACCAACTAGGGCCCCTTCTGTTCTTCTCCAGTACATTTAAAAAGAAGCAAACAACTATTCTTACCTTCCCCTGTTCTCAAGACGTGTGATGTTACCTTCTATAAATACGGCAGAAGCTGGTAGATGACTTCTTATAATTATTGTTATCTTGCCCCACTCCCATGGCATGTAAAATCCTCTTCTATAGCTATTGCAGAAGCCAGCAGGTTCAGCTTTATTATTATTTATTTATGCACTACCTCTACCTTTGTGACCATGATTGTGACACCACTGCTTCTTGGGACTGTTAAATCATGCATTGTGCATCACTAATGTGGTTTTATTAAAAAACAAAATCCATGTTTCTATTATAAAAAGCACTTTAAATGCTTAGATGTACCTTCACAAAACTCTCATCGGGGTGGATACTTCACCTGCTAACAATCCACTTCTAGAAAATATGGGAAGCAAGGTGTACCACAGTCCGCGCCGCTGAGTCCACAAAATCACCTGAGATGCAAGATGTTGTAGCAGTATACTTCTTTATTCCTTCCTACGCGTTTCGGCGCCCTTCCTGGCACCTTCCTCAGGGATATCTCAACAATCCACTTCTGTCATGTAGTCAACAAAACATAGTCACGCCTCCTGTACTGTAAAATATTCACATCAATAAGTGCAGAAATACAGATACCATGGAAGGACCTGCAGTGATGTCACGAGCATGTGACCATAATGGGTGGAGCTGAGTTAAAGGTCCTTTGGGATTAGCTTCACCCATTACAGTCACATGGTCATGAAATCACCACTGGACCTCCACAGCTTGTATATTTCTGCACTTAGTGATGTTGATATACTATAATGCAGAGGACGTGACTAAGTTTTAATGACTGCATGACACAAATGGATTGATGTGACTGATACCAGCTGAAGAACCATCATGATGACTGTTTTGTGAAAGTACAGCTATGCATAAAATGTGGTTTTATATGATAAAAATATATTTTTTTTTTAAAACCAGGTTAGTGATGCACAATCCATGATCTTAATAACATTGGGGGGTTTAAAAACAAAAACGGATCGGACAGGTTCCCTTTAAACAGCACCTTGGTACAAAATAAACCATGTAATATATTATGAAACATACTGTACTGCTTATGAGTATTTTTAAAGTATTACATGTCAATTTCCTGAACCAGTATGTAAAAAAAAATGTTGCTGTAAGTCCAATACATTTTGTTTGTAGATGTTTAACTTTCAGTCTTCTTGGTTTAGAATCGTGTCTGCTTTGTCCAATGAACTGGGTTCTAATACAAAAGAAATGTTACTTTATGGTGAATACAATGCTGTCATGGCAGGAATCTCAGAGCTTTTGTGAATCTCAAAACTCCAGTCTTATAATGCCAAAAATGTCTGAAGAAATGGTAAGAAAATTTAAATAGGAGGCAAAAAAGAGATGGATATAGCTATATTTTAAAGGGAACCTGTCAGGTGGCTCTACCCCTCTTTCCTATCACTACCTGTCCCTGCACATTGTTAGCTGATCCCTAACCATCCCTGTCTGACCTAATGGGGCCCAATAACGATTATGAAAAATGACTTATAACTTACATATGATCTCCATCTAGGAGACTGGATAGGCGGGTTCTGGCTCCATTCTCCCCTCCTTGCTGTGTCCTAGCACGCCTCACTAGGCGTCATTGCTCCTGGTGCTTTGCCAACTCCTTTTTGAATTTCCTGCCCTCTCTGCTGCTGTAATGCCCGACTGGAACGTCATATCTGGTCCAGTGCATTGTGGGCCTAATCACTTGATCGGCCGGGCTTCAATATGCGCATTGTGCATGTGTCGGAGCCGGGCCGATCACGTGATTAGGCCCACAATGCACCGGACCAGATATAATGTTCTGGCCAGCCACTACAGCTGCATAGAGGGCGGGAAATTAGAAAAGGAGGCGGAAAAGCACAAGGATCGATGATGCCCAGCAGGGCGTGCTAGGAACAGCGAGGAGGGGGGAATGGAGCCCGGACCTCGCCTATCCATTCTCCTAGATGGAGACTGTATGTAAGATATAAGTCATTTTTCATAATCACTAAAAGGGCCCCTTTAGGTCAGACAGGGATGGTTAAGGATCAGCTAAAAAGTTGCAGGGACAGGTAGTGATAGGAGAGAGGGGTAGAGCGATCTGACAGGTTCCCTTTAAAGAGAATGTGTCATAGAATAATGAGCTACTGTTTAATCAGGTTTCAATGTACATTTTTTTTTTAAATTGTATTAATTAGTGAAATAAACAAATAGAAATCTTAATATTTTCACACTGACCACTCAGTCTATTGTAAACTCATACTGCCTGTTCTTTCAATACCACGACATGTACATTAATGGGGCTGTCATTCTGTAACCAAAGTCTTGTGAATTCCCATGATATGCAACATGCAGAGATGCGGTCACATGCTGACTAGACATGTGCGTCCTCACTAATTGCACGGTTATTGAGCAAGGCCCGACACGTCTAGTTGGAATGCTTCCTGACATGTGCAAACACACACTTGTATTTAATGATGGACAGAGGGGCCAAAGGCCCACATATCTAGAAAAGGAAAATGGGCCTGCACTCAATTTAGGTATGGAAGGTGCATGTAGACATGGCGTATCCCAAAATCATATAGCATATCACTGCACTCTGCAGATTAATTTAATAGAAGTGAGTTTATTTACAAAATGTGGTAGTATGCAACAAAAAACGATTCAGCTCCACCGGAGTTTTTTTTACAAAAATCACTGTAGATAATGGAATAGTCAAAATAATAGTCTTGTCCTTATCAAGGTTGTCTGAGGAGTCCTTTGAGGGTACCTTTACACGCTGCAACCGCGGCAAGAAATCTGACAGGCAATCTGTAGCCCTGTCACCATCGCCGTGAAATTGCCTCGAAATTGCGGTGTGTAATTGGGGAATCTGGTGATGATCAAAAAGGTTGCGTCTGGTTCCTATTTCACAACACTGCTCCAAAATCAGAGGCAATCATGAAGGGTAAATTCCCTGCTTTTGGCATGTGAAGGGGCGATAGGGATGGAATCAGCGTCACCTACTATTTCCCGGAGGCGTGCCACAGCCTGCTGGAGACCGCACCCCATCAGCGATGATTGGTGGTGGCTACTGTGTTTCCATTGGCTGTCCCTTCACAGGGCGCCATAGTTGAACAGCTGTCCATTCACACTAGACAATGGCAATGGCGTCATGTATTAGCCAGCCTTCCAGCGCAGACAGGCCAATCATAACGCTATTGCGTTCTCTAATCAGCATGTTTGGGGCGCGGAATACACCCGTCTGTCACGCCTATGTTCTTGCGGCACTAAACATATACGCCCACATTCCTTTGGGGATTGCTGCATGTGAAGTGGCGAGGGTACTCCACCGAATTAATTCCGCTGTTGGTGTGGCTACTTCCGGGGCAACACATTGCCTTAGGTTGAGGGCGAAATTGCGATGTCTAAAAGCGCCTTCGGCATTCTGAGGCGACCATGAAAAATGTGCACGCGCACGTTAGATTGCCTCCGATCACAGCCAAAAGTTGCGGCGTATAAAGGTACCCTTACAGTACACAACAGTATGAAACCTGTTGGGTTTTATATACAGTACAGTAGAAAATCGGGTTCCTATGAAAATTGGAGACAAAGAAGAGAGGCCACATACTGACCCTGCCAATGCACAGGTGGTGAAGGCAGAGTGTAGAGACACTAACTGGGGACCACTATTCAGCTACATATAAATATTACATTAGCCTCAGTCACACATTTATCTGTAATTCTATGTAATAATGCATTGGGTAGTTTGTTGAATTGATGATGAGATGCAGTTTTTTTTGTACATAGTGAATCTAATGTAATGGGGATGAGTACTGCTCATATTAGGGGGGAAGCGGCTCACACCAGCACAGGGACCCATCGGGGGATTCACCAGTTCCTCTATGGGCCAGTCAAATCTGTTTGCAGTCACATGACCGCCCATTTCTTGCACCAGAAAATGTATTGCAGAGTGCATGTGGATTGACAAGTCTGCAGCTACATAAATTGAATGAAGACTTATACCCCAAGGTCAGACACCTTCACTGCAACAGCCTCTTACCCTATCTTTCCTATTAAATCATCTGACGAATGTATAAAAATGTTACTGAGTAGAAAGGATGGGCATCACCTTTTGTGAACAATGTATCCTGTGTTACCTGCTATGCACAGAGGTGTTACCTGCATTGTAATTTTGTCTGTGATAATGAGACAGGAAAAGTTTTCTATATAGATCAGGAGCAATAGGATTGGGAAACAGCCTAGTGGACAAAGTGAACATTGATTTATTTTTTCTGTACATATTGTGATAGGAAAAAAAACAAATCTTTGTAACATTAGCTAAAATAACATTTATCTCAAAACCTGATTTAAGTAATAGGTAATTTTTTTTTACAACACATTCACTTTAAATTGGCTTAACACAATCAAAATATTGATAGGTAACTCTTTGTCATATACTCCCTATCTACAGTCCTGCTGATTGGCAGTTCGATGGATTCATGGTGCTCTTCAATATTTATATCCATCTACTTGATTTAACAGCATAATCTCCATGATGGATTTTGACTAAAAACAAATGGTTTATCATCATTTGTCTAGTTTGTATACATCAGGCAGTTAGGCTAAGTGCACAGGTTGAGTATTTAGTTGCAAGAATTTCTGCGCCAAATCTGCATCGTGCGTTTTACATTTGCATTTTTGACTAATTTTTTATGTGTTTTTGACGCGTTTTTCATGCTTTCTGGCGTGCAAAAACGCTGTAGGAATTGATATGCTGCAGCTTTATTTCTGCACCAAATCTGTAATAAAAAGCAACACGTGCTCAAAACTTCAGGATTATCATTGACTTTGCTAACATAAGGATTTTGCTTGCAGTTTTGTAACAAAACTGAACACAAAAATGCAATAAAAATGCACTGGGCCTTATGGTACTAAATGATCACTTGAGCTGTATTCAAATATTGGTCTTTTTGCCTCAATTAATGGGCTTACTGACATAATACAGTATAGCATACATAATCATATATACAATATCGCAGTACATAATGCCAGGCTGCATGTTGCCCATGCTACAATGAGCAGCCTATGAGACCTAAAAGTATCATCAAGATCTGTAGCATCTTCCTTTTTCTCCCATCAAGCAAATTTGGGACTTTATTAATCAAAAATTTCAAAGGAAGCTGCCAGCAGCAGATCTTGATGAATTGCATGTCCAAGTGATATCCTCAATTATTAATAATCAAATTGACAGCTTCCATGAAGTGTAAGTGCGGAGATTTCTGCATATGGTGCTCATATTTGCTTTGAATAAACCAGAATGTTTTGAAAATTTTGTTTCCATTTTTTCATCAGTTGCATATCATTAACATGTCTATCCATCCTGTGATTTTTATAATTCTGTAACTTTTCCTTCTTGATATGGCAGCTTCTGTTGAGTAATATATTATATTTTATATAGATAGATATAAATATGAAGCTAAATCCAGCTATACCGTATTTTCCAGATTAAAGAATGCACTTTTTGGGGGGAAAATGGGGATGTGTCTTATAATCCTGATATAGCTTACTGGGGTGATGCAGCGGCGGTGGAGTGCGTTCACAGGAGACTGGGTACTCTATGCTTAGGGCCCAGGGCTCGGAGGATGGGGAATCAAAGCGGTCAGATGCAGGTGCCATTAGTCTGTGGTGGTGGTAAAACGGGTTCACAGGAGGCCGGGTCAGGGATGCTGCAGGCCCGGGGCTTGTAGGAGTAGGTGTTGCAACAGCTGGATGCAGGCTCTATTAATCTGCAAGAGATGTACTACAAGAAAATGAAGAGGGAGAAGAAAGCAACATGCATAAGGCTTGAGTGATCACCATTATGATAAAAATAGAAGTTCTTAATTAATTTCAACCACACAAATAACACCAGTACAGAGCCCTCACTTGATATTATGTGCAGCACAGAAAGAAAATACAACATATATGGACAAATCGATTATGCTCGTTCTTACATTACATAATGCAAATGCATATTCAAATTAGTCAACGTAATAGTGGTGTGCCCATAAATACAAATAGTTTTGTACACAACCTCCTAAATCCTAAATCTGGTAGATTGATCACAATAGAGAGAAATAGGCTAGTGAGTGAGGAATGTGTCCAGCAATCATAGAGATATAGCAACTTTAGGATCTGCCCTACTGATGTGCGGGCATACTAAATTTAGAGCAAAAAGGATAGATATCAATCATCATATAGTAAGCAAGTATTTTGGCCCCATATATATTCAGCCAGACCCTTTAAATGTCAAAAGATAAAAATATAGCAAGCCACAAATGCGAAATATTCATTCACAGATCTGTTCATATGATAATCTAATACCAGATAAAGAGTTGTACCCAGGAGATTGAAAGCCCCACGGGGGGGAAAACTACCAGAGGAGGAAGTGTGCTGTGTTTGAGAAGCTCGACAATAACCCACACGTTCTGTTACGCCAGTAACTTCATCAGGGAAAGTGACACCTGCAGAGATTCAGCTTTTGGCTCTCCGAGAGCTCAACTGCCCATGCGCCGCCTCTGCAGTCATTCTTTTAAAGCCCACCATGTCAAGTGCTCCCAAGTCAATGGTGCTGATCTTATGCCACCATTTCACCTTCTAATATTAGCTCCGAGCCTGCGGCATCACCCAGCCTCCTGTTACCATCCTGACCCATTCCACTGCCACTGCCCCCACAAATTAATGTTACTCACAGATCAATGTAGCCCCTCTGCCGAAACACTACTCCTCTGAGCCCTGGTCCAAAAGCATTGCTGATTCTGCATTCTGTGACTCTCCTGAGCTGCCATGACCCCTCAGTATGTTACGGGGCGGCACGGTGGCTCAAGTGGTTAGCACTGCAGTATTTGCAACACTGAGAATCCAAAGTCCTGGGTTCACTTCCCAACAAGGACAACATCTGCAAGGAGTTTGTATGTTCTCCCCGCGCTTGCATGGGTTTCCTCCGGGCACTCCAGTTTCCTCCCACATTGCAAGAACATACTGATAGGGTGTTTAGATTGTGACCCCCAAGAGGGACAGTGTTGTAAATGTGCATGTAAAGTGCTATGGAATTAATAGTGCTATATAAAAGAATAAATATTATTATTACACTCGAAGTATAAGACATTCTAGGATTACAAAACAAACCCCGACTTTTACAATAAAAATAGTTTTTTCCATTTTTGGGTCCACTAAATTTGTTGTGTGTCTTAAAATCTGGTGCATTTTATAATCCACAAAATATGGCATATACATAGATTGATAGATACAGTGCCTTGTGAAGGTATTTGGCCCCTTTGAACGTTTCAACCTTTTGCCACATTTCAGGTTTCAAACATAAAGATATAAATTCTAATTTTTTTGAGAAGAATCAACAACAACGGCCCCTTTACTTTCAGTGCAGCAAACTCACTCCAGAAGTTCAGTGAGGATCTCTGAATGATCCAATGTTGTCCTACATGACTGGTAATCTACTATATAATTGCCTAAGGCATCTCTCAGTCTCAGAAATCGAGCGGCAGACAGAGGCCGCTCATTGGTGGCCGCCGGAGGCGCAGACTATTGAAATAGGAGCGCAAATTCAAAGTTCAAATTTCGCGCCAATTTACAGCACGGCGACAGCGCCGCTGTCGCCAGGATACACGGGTCTTCCAATGGTGGGCTGCCCGCACTCCATACCCTGCTCCTCTGCCCTGCCCCCTCCCCCCCAGCTCCTCCTGTCCTGCCCGTGCTCCATACCCCGCTCATCTGCCCTGTCTGCGCTCCCGCTCCCCACGTCCCTCTGCTCCTTAGGGCTACTTCTTTAGTGATTTGATTTCGCAGTGCATTATACACTGCGAAATCGAATGTAAAATAAAGGCAAATGTATTAAAAATAATAAAGATTGTTATACTTACCCTCCGCCGAGTTCTCGGTAACCGGTAGCAGTAGCAGGCAGTGCCCTGCTAGGACCTTGCATGATGTCAGAATGACATTGGCGTTTAGCACTGTGATTGGCCCGCTCGCGGTCATGTGATATGCGCATCACATATCACATGACCACGAGCGGGCCAATCACAAAGCCGAACACCGATGTCATTCTGACATCATGCAAGGTCCTAGCAGCAGGACACTGCCTGCTACTGCTCCCGTTTACCGAGCACTCCATCCTGCTCCCCCCCAGCTCCATCCTGCCCCCCCACCACCATTCTGCTCCTGCTCCGCTTGCTCCATGTTGCCCCCCTGCCGGCTCCATCCTGCCCCCGGCTCCATCCTGCTCCCCCCATCGGCTCCATCCTGCCCTGGTCGCTCCATCCTTCCCCCGGCTCTATCCTGCACCCCACACCAGCTCCATCCTGCCCCCCCCACTGTCTCCATCCTGCCCTCCCACCGGCTCCATCCTGCCCCCCCCCCCCGCCGATCCATCCTGCCCCCCCTGCCGGCTCCGTCCTGCCCCCCAGCTCCATTCTGCCCCCCCACCTGTTCCATTCTGCCCCCCCCCACCGGCTCCATCCTGCCCCCCCGCCAGCTCCATCCTGCCCCTCCCATCTCCATTCTGCCCCGCCGGCTTCATTCTGCCCCGCCAGCTCCATCCTGCCCCCCCAGGTCCATCCTGCCCCCCCACTGGCTCCATCCTGCCCCCTGGCTCCATTCAGCCTTGCCGGCTCCATCCTTCCCCCCCTCCCCCGGCTCCATCCTGCCCCCCTGTCTCCATCCTGCCCCGCCGGCTCCATTTTGCCCCTCCGGCTCCATCCTGCCCCCCCTGGCTCCATCCTGCTCTGATCACTCCAACCTTACCCCCCTGGCTCCATCCTGCTCCCCCGCCGGCTCCTTCCTGCCCCACCGGTCCATCCTGCTCCCCTGCTGGATCCATCATGCCCCCCCACTGGCTCCATCCTGCCCCCCTGCTTGCTCCATCCTGCCCTGCTCGCTCCATCCTGCCCCGCTCGCTCCATGCTGCCCCCCCACCACCATCCTGCCCCCCGCCACCATCCTTCCCCCCGCCACCATCTTGCCCCCCCGTCACCATCCTGCCTCCCCATTACCATCCTGTCTTCCCCGTCACCATCCTGCCCCCCTGCTCCATCCTGCTTCCCCGTCAGTTAGCGGTCATGTGACCGATCAGCTGATCAGTTTCCCAAGCAGATACAGGTCCTAAAGGCCTGTAGGACCTAGAAGACGGAGGTGGAGCGAGCTGGCGCACAGGTGAGTATCCTGTACTATAGTGCTGCTATACATGTACTGTAATGTACCGCCATATACCATAGCGCTGCTATACATGTGCTGTAATGTACCGCCATATACTATAGTGCTGCTGTACATGTACTGTAATGTACCGCCATATACTATAGTGCTGCTATACATGTACTGTAATGTACCGCCATAAACTATAACACTGCTATACATGTACTATAATGTACCACCATATACTATAGTGCTGTTATACATGTGCTGTAATGTACCGCCATATACTATAGTGCTGCTATACATGTACTGTAATGTACCGTCATGTACTATAGTGCTGCTATACATGTGCTGTAATGTACCGCCATATACTATAGTGCTGCTATACATGTACTGTAATGTACCGCCATATACTATAGTGCTGCTATACATGTGCTGTAATGTGCCGCCATATACTATAGTGCTGCTATACATGTACTGTAATGTACCGCCATATACTATAGTGCTGCTATACATGTGCTGTAATGTACCGTCATGTACTATAGTGCTGCTATACATGTGCTGTAATGTACCGCCATATACTATAGTGCTGCTATACATGTACTGTAATGTACCGTCATGTACTATAGTGCTGCTATACATTTGCTGTAATGTACCACCATATACTATAGTGCTGCTATACATGTACTGTAATGTACCGCCATATACTATAGTGCTGCTATACATGTACTTTAATGTACCGTCATATACTATAGTGCTGCTATACATGTACTATAATGTACCGCCATATACTATAGTGCTGCTATACATGTGCTGTAATGTACCGCCATATACCATAGCGCTGCTATATATATACATATATAGAAAAAAAAATTCTCTGCAGCACTCAGCTACTACCAATGATGTAAAAATGCTAACAAGCTGTATGTATATGAGAAAAAACTTTAAAAACGTACGTTTTTTTCAAAAAAACTCAAAATTCTTATATTTTTATTTCTGAAGTTCTTATTACACACATTGGCCAATGTCTGCTTGCTCATCAACTGCGACAAAGTGACTTCAGGTCTGATGAGTCCTACCGCTGACATCCCTGTCCTCCTTGTCCTCCCTACCCCACTACTAAGAGGGCAGACACCATCTAGACCCTAGATCACCTGTAGGGGATGAGGGTGCAAATTGCAGAAATGGAGCCAGCAACTCCACATGATACAATAGAGAAAAAAACTGCACAGGACTTAAGGTGGGGTCACACGCGGCGATCTCGCCCGTGACATCGCCGCAAAGTGACGTCACAGCGATGCCGCGGGCGATATTGCAAGTGCGTCGCGCTGTGTGACAGCGCGACGCAACTGCAAATTATCGCTGGTCGCAGGTTGACAGGTTTATGAACATGTTCATAAACCTGTCAACCTGTGACCAGCGATTAGGCTGGATCGCGCCGTCTGACACTGTTGGCGGCGCGATCCAGCCTATATCGCAGCGTAACTGAGCCATCGCTCGCTGGGCTTAGCCCAGCCCAGCGAGCGATGGCTCCGCCCACATCGCTGCCGCGTCACCGGCAACGTCGTGCCGTGTGACAGCTGGCCTGCGATGTCGGAAGCGAGCGGGCACCTGCGCATCGCTTCCGACATCGCAGGCCAGATCGCCGCGTGTGACCCCACCTTAACAGACAATGTGAACTGGTGCCAGCAGGGATGCTGGTTCAAACAACTAGAAAAAGAAAAATTCTCTGCAGCACTCAGCTACTACCAATGATGTAAAAATGCTAACAAGCTGTATGTATATGAGAAAAAAGTTTAAAAACGTACGTTTTTTTAAAAAAACTTAAAATTCTTATCTTTTTATTTCTGAATAATATATATATGTAGTTCACTCACGTTAACTGAACAAGTTCTGTCAGTCACAGTATGTCAACTACATACATATTCTAGAATACCCGATGCGTTAGAATCGGGCCCCCATCTAGTGATGAATAGAATCCACATGTGTGTAATCAAGTCCCCGTATAAATGAACCTGCTCTGTGATAGTCTCAGGGTTCTGTTTTAAGTGCAGAGAGCATCATGAAGACCAAGGAGTACACCAGGCAGGTCCAAGATACAGTTGTGGCGAAGTTTAAAGACGGATTTGGATATAAAAAGATTTCCCTAGTTTTAAACCTCTCATGGAGCACTGTGCAAGCACTCATATTGAAATGGAAGGAGTATCAGACCACTGCAAATCTAACAAGATCCGGCTGTCCCTCTAAACTTTCATCTCAAACAAGGAGAAGACTGATCAGAGATGCAGCCAAAAGGCCCATGATCACTCTGGATGAACTGCAGAGATCTACAGCTGAGGGGGGCGAGTCTGTCCATAGGACAACAATCAGTCATACACTGCACAAATCTGGCCTTTATGGAAGAGTGGCAAGAAGAAAGCCATTTCTCAAGAATATCCATAAAAAGTCTCATTTGAAGGTTGCCACAAGCCACCTGGGAGACACCAAACATGTGGAATGAGGTGCTCTGGTCAGATGAAACTAAAATTGAACTTTTTGGCCACAATGCAAAACGATATGTTTGGCATAAAAGCAACACAGCTCATTACCCTCAAAACACCATCCCCACTGTCAAACATGGTGCAGCATCATGGGTTGGGCCTGCTTTTCTTCAGCAGGGCCAGGGAAGATGGTTAAAATTGATGGAAGATGGATGGAGCCAAATACAGGATCATTCTGGAAGAAAACCTGTTGGAGTCTGCAAAAGACCTGAGACTGGGACGGAGATTTATCTTCCAACAAGACAATGATCCCAAACATAAAGCAAAATCTACAATGGAATGGTTCAAAAATAAACATATCCAGGTGTTAGAATGGCCAAGTCACAGTCCAGACCTGAATCCAATGGAAAATCTGTGGAAAGAGCTGAAAACTACTGTTCACAAACGCTCTCCATCCAACCTCACTGAGCTCCAGCTGTTTTGCAAGGAAGAATGGGCAAGAATTTCAGTCTGTCAATGTGCAAAACTGATAGAGACATACCCCAAGCGACTTGCAGCTGTAATTGCAGAAAAGGGGGCGCTACAAAGTGTTCACGATTGTGTCCCACTTTTTGTTGATTCTTCACAAAAAAATGAGAATTTATATCTTTATGTTTGAAGCCTGAAATGTGGAAAAAGGTTGAAAAGTTCAAGGGGGCCAAATTTTTTCGCAAGGCACTGTATATATATATGCTATATTAGTCATTCAAACCCATTTGTGTCACTTTCTGTGCATGTTATTAGGCCAAAACCACCAGGGTATGTGAACTTTTGATCAGGGTCATTTGGATGATTTTGGTTGCCATTATGATTTAGAAAGAGAAACACTGTAGTTTGACAATAAATGGCTTCACCCAATCAGTAACCCTGAGTAGAAATAAACTTTTTGTGTTATCATTCATATTCTCTGAAAAAAGGCCATGAAAGCAAAAAATCTGTAAACTTATGAGCACAACTATATATATACATACACTAAACAGCTGAATATGTAAAGAATTCCTCATTTTTAAATACATTTATGATTATTTGTCATTTTCAGAAATTTATCGGTTGCAATTTCCTACAGGGGTTATATTCAGTCAATCTGTGGATTGGTCTTACATGTTCTTTAAAATCAAATGGAAGATGGTTGTGGATAGATAACTCAACATACTTGTGAGTAACAATTTATTTTGAATGATTAATTTCATGCTGTTATTACTATTCCATGTCCATCTTTTTCCTGTTGAGTTTCCACCTTTCAACACAATGTAATTTTTAGAGAAGATGATTTTTTTAATCTTTATTGTAAGCGGACCTTTTCTGATGGAGGTCCAAATTCCCACAATCACCACAAAAGGGAGTTAGAAGATGCCTGCCTACTCTGGTACAGATGTGAAAATGATTGTACAATTGTTACAGCACCTCTGATCAGCCTCAGAAAACTTTTTAAAAGTTGTCTCACATGGAGTGAAAGTGGACTAGCACACCCAGGAAATCTGTCATAATAGTATAAATTATGTCAGAAATGTACACGAGTCTTCAACTGGAGAATACTTCTTGTTTTGAGGTGGGGCTAAGAGATGCACCAAATCCATTTAGGCTATGTGCCCATTCTAAAAATATAGGTGCAGATTTTAACAAAATATGCACCAAAAAAGGAATCATGCTGACGCTACATTTTTGGTATGTATCTGGTGTGAAAAGCTACAGATTTGTGTCCTTCATCTCTGTATTGTATCTACGTTACTATTGATTTGAAATTCTTAATGGCCGGGTCTAACTTGGCCTGACATTAAGAATCTCAGGATTTAATACCAGCTGGCAGTACAAAACTGGTATTAAACTCTTAATACCACCATGCCACCACCACTAGGGCCACTGGAAGAGCCTGGTAAAGTGCCTGGAAATAGCACTATGATGAATGCGCCATTTTCAGGGGCTGATGCGGGCTGCTATTCTTTAGGGCGGGGGAGCCTTAAAGGGAACCTGTCACCTCGATCTACCCCTCTAACCTATCACTAGATGTCCATGCACCTTCCTAGCTGATCCCTAACCATCCTTGTCTCACCTAAAAAGCCTCTATAAAGAGTAAGAAAAGAGTTATATATTTACACGTAGTCTGGGTCCATAGTCTGCAGGGGGCTTCCTCCTCGCTTGCTTGCACCTTGCTGGGCGTCATCGATCCATCTCCTGAAATCCTCCTCATTTAAAAATTCCCACCTCTTCTGATGTATATGCACCGGTCAGAAAGTCATATCCGGCTTGGTGCATTATAGGGGCTGATCACGTTGTACGTCTCGGCTACAATATGCACACTGCGTATGCGCTGGAGCCAGGCCACTTCCATGGGGTGCAAAAAGTTAGCGCAATGCTTCAATTTGCCAAGTTATGCAATACCAAAAAAGAAAACTGCATCACTCCTTCTTTGAGGTATATGACACCTTTATTAGGCCTTCAGAATGAGATGGCAACGTTTTGGTATCAATGAACCTTCTTCCAGGTGCTGATGATTTGGTATCTATCTATCTATCTATCCATCCATCTTATCTATCTATCTATCTATCTATCTATCTATCTATCTGTCTGGCTACTCTTTTCTAAATTTATACAGCATGGGAAAGGCAATGTTAAAAACGCACTGCCCATGGACACCACACGGATGTCACAGGGATATCACACTGATGTTAGCTGAGAAAAAAACAGCACAATCGCATTGCACTCACATGCCACATGGAACAAAAAATAGATGTCACTCGTCCTACTCTCCTGGATGTGAAACGGCCAGATGTTTCATACGTTTGTGTGTTTACAGCCTAACGTGTCAAATATACTGAATAATGTTTAACAAGAAAAATCAGAATTCCTCTTTTTTCACTCACTCCATCTCAATTAAAGTGTAAAAGTGATCAAAAATTCATATTAACTGGAGAATTATCTACAGTATTTTTCAGACTATAAGATGCACCCCAGGTTTAGACAGCAGTAAATAGTAAAAATAAAGGAGTGGTGTCATTACCACACATTTTAATGTACTAAGGTAGAAAAGGGAAATAGTAAATCTATTTGTTATGGGTTGTACACTGGAGCTAGCAGGTTGTATATGGGCTGCTGCTACACCCGTAGGGTAATACCGCGTATAATCCCCCTGGAATTGTGGTGTATTAATTTTAATGTAATTTATTTTCACCACATCCTTTCATCTTGGTTTAGCGAATATCTGCTAATAATAGAGATGAGCGGTGTTTGATTCTAATTGTTCGCTAATCTCAAATTCGAGCTGTTTTTGGCGGTGTTCGAGTCATTCGCCGAATCAGAACAATTTGCTTGAAATTCGGCAGTTCTTGTATATGTTTGATAACGCTTCGATCCACAAAAGCTTAATCTTCCTAACCCTAAACCTAGCCCTAATACTGCAGATGAATGTTAATATCCAGTTTGTGTGTATATTGTGCAGGGGGACTTGTATCAGAGTTGCATCAATAATGTTGCGCTCTTTTCTTTTTTTCTCCTAAAGCATGTACAGTGGGGCAGTACAGTCTGCTAGCCAATCACAGTGCCACACTGCAAACTGCATTTTTTCATACAACTAATGTCATCATTGGCTGGGTCTGTCACATGTTGTAGCCCTATAAAACCCGGCCATCTTAAAGATCACCACCATTTTGCTGATAGCTGCTGTAGGTGTTAGACGGCACCCGCGGCTGCTGCTGTGTGCGACCGCTAGAGAGTGCAAACTAAATTGTGTTCTCTCAGTCAGCTAGTGAGCGAATACAAAGTTAGATAGATAGGTTTAGGGAGTAAGGACTAGTAATGTCAGCCTTTTTAGGGCTGCTCCATAGGAATAGTGATTAGGGATAGGGACTAGGGACTAGTAGTCTATCAGCCCTTTTTAGGGCTGCTTCATAGAAGCAGGGACTAGTTTTAATTGCAGCCTTTATCAGAGCTAGGTTAGAGCAGTCTCTATTAGTTTTTGCCAGGCAGGTGTGTGTCAGGTGTGTGCCAGTGCTGTGCAAGTCTTTCTCACAGCATCTGGCCACAGTAATATAGCTCTTTGAATCCATTAGGGCAGGTAGTGTAGCACTGCCAGGGCCGCACCGTCCATTGGACAAGGTGAGCCCTGTCATTCAGGCGGCAGCCGGCAGGGGGAGCGGCAGTGCAGAAGGGGGCGGCGCCTCATGCACGCAGCCTCCCCTGTCATGGCGCCGGCCGCTCACCCCGCGCGCACCGCAGGTAGGCGGCGCGACCCGGGGGGAGGCACAGAAGGGGCGGCAGCGCTGCCCACGGCTCATCAGCACCCCCCCCCCGGTACTCACGGCCGCGGCCGGCAATGACTGCCGGTGCGCGGCTCAGGCGGCTCAGGCGGCAGAGGGGCTTGGTGCACCCCTGAGCACTGCTGTGAAGAAAGCTACACCACCTGTCTTAATTAGGCCTTTTTTTTGCTGCAGCTAGTCCAGGCACTTTGTTGGGGCTAGTAGCAGACTAGCAATGTCTCACAGTGGTGTAGCCCACTTGTGAGAGAAGCTACACCACTTGTGTAGTTGCTTCTACTAATTTTTTACTGCAACAAGCAAATCTATCATTTTTGCTTAAAAGCAGTGTTCACTAAACCTTCACTGTATGTCACGTTTAAAGGGATCCTCCAAAACGCCTCCTAAGCTAGCAAAACATGTCCCTGCACCATCCCATCACTAATCTCACACTCCTTTTGTCTCCTAAAAGCATCCTGTGAAAGTGCATAAAAACGATTTAATACTCACTCATTAGTGATTATAATTAGCAGAGTGACTATTCTTTAGTCACTAAGGCAGGCTGTTGTGCAGCTCCAGGATCCACCCTGTCTCTGTGTGTTCTGCTGTGATGTGCAGGCATTGCCCTCCCCCCTCTCTATCACTCACAGAATGCAAATCATTAGTCCTGCCTTCAGTTTCAGTTTTACAGCAGCACAGACAGAGAGAGGGTGGATCCTGGAGCTGCAAAAGAACACCCCCTGGTGACTAAAGAATATAGCCCCTGCTAATTATAATCACTAATGAGTAAGTATTAAAACGTTTTTATCCACTTTCACAGGATGCTTTTAGGAGACAAAAGGCGTGTGAGATTAGTGATAGGATGCTGCAGGGACATGTTTTGATAGCTTAGGAGGCGTTTTGGAGGTGACAGGATCCCTTTAATATAATCAAATACACCTTGAGTGTAGTTCATTCTAATAATGTTTTACTGGAACAAGCAAACATAAATTTTTTGTGCCTAGTACCACTGTCTGGCCAATCAGCTGTGCTCGATTTCCATCAGAATATTTTTTGCCAACAACTGCAGAGTTGTCAATTTGTTCACATACAAAATGAGTGGCAAAAGGCCTGCTGCTGGTGGAAGGGGGACTAGGCGTGGTGGAAAGGGAAAAAAGTTTGTGTCCGTGGGGTACATGGGAAAGCAAGAGTAATATCTGCTGAAGAAAGACCATCTTCCAGCCAGAGTAAGATGTCTACTGAGATTCTGAAATGATCCCTTTCGTACGGGCACGACTCAGACGACGATCAATACCAATTCTAGATGAGGCACAAAAACAGCAGGCGCTTGAATGGATAGCAAGTGCTTCAGCAAGTGGTCTCTCCTCCACCTCAACTTCTACTTCACAAATACACCAGTCCTCAGAGGTGTCACCACTTCTGCACAGCTCCCAAGTCTCGAGCCACCCATCTGAGTATGGGGTAAGACAGATGGTTGACTATGCATCTCTCTTCACTCATACTGGGAATCAGAGGTATTCTCAAAAGCTTTTGTGAGTCAAGACAAGGTAATGATCTGCTCTGATGCCCAGAAGCTTTTGGAGTCGGATCCAGGCCCAGATAAAGAAGGTTCTGAGCAAGTATAATGTAGACCGTCATTCATAAAGTGTCAACTGCACCTTGGAGATCTTGTGAGCCCTTCCACATATGTGGCTGTGTACAAAATGGAGCAATGTGTCCATGATTTCACTGCAACCAGAGATCTGTTCAGAAGTTGGTCACAGAAGTTGGTGTGTATAAAGCGGCCCTTACAGATAACATTGGGAGACTAAAGGCTTGTGGATTTTGGAATGTGCTGCATGAAAGTCACCACACCAAACATTTTCAGCTTGCAACTGTGGGGCAATTGATGCCACTGAAGTGGAGTCTGGGACCAAATTTTTGAGAAAAATGGAGACTCTTGTTGTAGTCCCCTAAATGTGACACAATGCTCAGTGTGTGCACGAGGCCTTACAGATGTTGCCTTTAAAACTGCACCAAATACTCATCGCCTGCGCAAGGCCTTACAGATACTGAGGTAAAACGCACCAAATTATCATCATCTGCACATGGCCTTACAGTTACTGAAGTGAAACGCACCAAATTATCATCATCTGCACATGGCCTTACAGATACTGAAGTAACACGAATGAAGGAAGATCGGGATTAATCCACGCTGGACCAAAATGGAGCTGATGCTTGCACACAGAACTTTTATTCACACACGGAACATATAATTGCCTATGTGTTTCATGGCCACCTAGCCACTTCTTCAGGGCTACAATCTTACAGCTACTGAAGTGAAACTCATCAAATACTCATCTTCTGGACGTGGCCTTACAGATACTGAAGTAAAACTCACCAAATAATCATCATCTGACCATGGCCTTACAGATACTGAAGTTAAACTCACCAAATACTCATCGTGTGCATGATGCCTTACAACTGAAGTAAAAACTGATTTTGGAAGGGCATGACATGCCTGTATCTATGTCTCCTCCCCCTTTTACTCGTCTATCTCTTTTTTTTCACATTTTTATATGTACTTTTCACTTTTCCATATGTTTGTTGTATGTTCTGAGTAGTTTGTCACCTTTTGGACACTTTAAAAGGTGTTTTCTATGTGTTTGTATGTGTTTGTGTTTGACTGCCATTGTTTTCAATGGGATTCCACGCTGTTCGACAAACATTCGACAAACAAATGCCCAATTTGGCAAACCAAATCGAATTCGAACACTAGGGAGGTGGCTCATCTCTATTATTTAACTGAATAATTTAAAAAAAATTTGAGTGGGCTCCACCGTATTTTCTATTGCTAGCAAAGATAACCCAGGCAGCTGAAGGCTGGAACTCTCAGCATGGTGAGACACAAGCGTTCTTGGCCTCCCACTCTGAAAATAACAGTCGGCAGACACAACAGAATTGGTGCATCCATGAGAGACATTAAAACTGGCAGTTAACAGAGTCTTCCAGTTGTCGTGCAACAGTGACAAACTGGATCATAAAGGGGTTGATGTCAGCTTTCTTTGGCAGCTGATGTCAAGCCCTAATGCTAATGTCAGTAATCAATATGACAGTCGGTCATTAGCAATACTTTTAGTAAAGAGACAAAAAAGCACAGAGAAAAATCCTTTATTGCATTCAAAATAGACAGAGATCCCTCATTATCCACTTTATTGGCTCTCAACAAGTTTCCTCTCTGACATAATCCTATAATTACTGTATTCCTGCAGTCAAAGCGATGGGTCGGTGTGATGTATTATGCCGCCGCCATCTTTGCATACCCAAGTGTCAAAAATGGTGGCTGCATGAGTAACTGAGCTTGTGTTCTCTCTGTGCCCAGTGTGCACTGTCTCAGCCTGGCTTTGCCTCACTGTGCTTGTCTGCGCTTCCCTGTGCCACCTATAATTGCCCCCTGCCTCCCTGTGCCTCCCTGTGTGTGGGCCCCCCTCCATGTGTCTTCCTATTTGTGGCCCCCACCTCCCAGTCTGTGCCCCTACCTCCCTGTGCCTCCCTGGGTGTGGCCCACCTGCATCCCTGTGTGTGGCCACCACCTCCCTGTGTCTCCCTGTGTGTGGTCTCCCACTTCCCTGTGTGGCCCCAAGCCTCCCTGTGTCTCCCTGTGTTTGCCCCTCACTTTCCTGTGTTTCCATGTATGTGGCCCCTGCCTTCCAGTGTGTGACCCCCTTCCTCAATGCGTGTGCCCCAACCTCCCTGTATCTCCCTGTGTGTGTCCTGCCTACCTGTGTCTTCCTGTGTGTGCCCCCTGCCTCACTGTGTGTGGCCCACCCAACTCCCTGTGTCTCCAGTGACAAAACATGTAGAATAGTTGTACTTGATGTACCTGTCTTTTTTCAACTTATGTAACTATGTAAAGAGGGCACATGGGCTAATCATAGTCAACTTCTTATTCCCACAATCTTTTGGAGTGCTGCCTTTTTTCATATTGTTATCTACAAATAGATTTTGTGTGGGAGACTTTACACCTGAAAGCATTCCCTTCCAATGCTGTTTCATATACTATCTATCTATCTATCTATCGATCGATCTATCGATCGATCTATCATCTATCTATCTATCTAAAAATGTACAAAAAATAGGAGAAGCAAAGTATGCTGGTAATCCCGGGTGCAAAGCGACCCACACAGTCCTTAATGCGTATAAATATACATACAAATGTTGCAGCACTCCATTGGAGATGTCTATTCAAAGATGTTTATTCCAGCTTGCAAAAGGTACAAATGGCAACGTTTCAGGCCCCCACGCCCTTAGTCCTGCCATCAACCACTCCACGGTGCTAAGTGTAGCTGTGGAGCCAGCAACCCACATATTAGACATAAACAGAAAATAAGCTGCACAGCACTCAAGATATAGTGTGAACTGGTGCTAGCTGCAATGCGGGAACAAACAACCAGAAAAAATTTACGGCAGCACTCAGTTACTACCAAAAATGTACACTTGCTAATAAGCTGTTTATATATGAGGAAAAAATTAAAAACTTACGCTTTTTTAAAAAAACTCAATATTCTTATCTTTTTATTTACTGGGGTTCTTGGTACATATATAAGCCCTGGATCCGTTATTTTCATCAGTTTTTCAAGTTTAGAATTCTAGGGTAGGTCACATAAACTGATTGCATGTCACGCATCGGATCCGGATGCGGTGAATGCAATTCCGGTCATAACATTTTTTGTCCAAAAATGTGTGCATGAATACCGCACTGCGTGTATACCGGATGGCTCAGGAATGTGTAATCTGGCCATACGGTAACTGCATCAGTTGCGGATCCGGCTTTGCCGATCAGCAACTTTAGTAAGATTAAATTGCTGACCAAAATGACTCATTGAGCTGTAAGGGGCTAAGACCCCCCTTACAATGACGGCTCCACTTGTATATCTTGCAACAATTCCACGCACGGCTCCTGGAGACCGTGCATTGTCATCCAAAGTGGACCTCTCCCCCACTCGTATCTACTATACAGGGTATACTACTCTCATTATTACATTATTAATTATTAAACAGATAATTTTTATCATTCGCAATGTAATATATTTACATGCGTGGTAGGCAGTCCAGATTTCATGGCGGTGCTATGTGCAGCAGCTCCGCCCTCCTTGTTGATGCGCCCTCTGGCCGTAATCCAGTGTAGTGAGGTACGGGCGTCAGAAAGGGCGTGGCTAACAGCCCACATAGTTCACGCCCTTTAAGACGCGCCCCCTACTACACGATTAGGCAAAAGGGCAGCCATACAAGATGCGGCAGAGGCTGCTGCAAAGCCGCCATAATTCCTTACTTACTACCACAGCAAAGTATCTTACATTGCGAATGTAAATATCTATATCTGTAGTACACATAATACAGCATAAATGTAATAGAGGGTGTATGCACCCTGTATAGTGATACGGGGGTGGGCCACTTGTGATTGACATGCCGGCTCCGAGGAAGCCGTGCCGTGTGAGAAATTGGTTGCCCGAAGACTATAGAAAGGTGAGAGGCCGGTCTGTAGGGGGGGTCTAAGCCCCCTACAGACCTCAAACAGTCATTTAGGTCAGCAATTTAACTCTTTATTAAAGTTTGCTGATCCCGGCAATAGCCGGGATCCGCAACCTATGCAGTTACCGGATGGCTCAGGATTACACATCCTGAGCCATCCGGTTACCGCAGTGCGGTCCCTGGAAACGCTGCGAAAACTGCTGCCTGCATGATTTTTAACGCAGGCAGCAGTGCCGGATCCGGCCACCGGATGGCTTGTGAAGCCATCCAGTGTTTTGCATAGGCTCCTATGAGGAGCATTTCCTGGTCCGGTTTTGAGCTTTTGGAAATCTCAAAACCGGATCAGGATTCTTAAAAAAAAACTGAAATGTGACCCTGGCCTAGGTCCAAAAACTGATGCTGTTAACGGATCCTGGACTCAAGTGTGACTGCTCTGCTATGTGTTTTTTAGACCCAAAAAATACTGCAAGCAGTAAGAAAAGAACCGTTTTTTTTATACATGGGGTCCTATGGGAAATGGATCTGTTAACAAATGGCACATATAGGCACCATCCATTAACAAATCCGTTTTTGCTAGCATTTTTTGGTAACAAATTGGCAATGTCCAAAAAACCCATAGCTGCAAAGGAGGCTCAAAAACAGCCTTAAAATAACGGACCTGTTATTGAAACCAGTGGAAAAAAACTGATTGTCATGTGTGACTCTATCTATCTATCTATCTATCTATCTATCTATCTATCTATCTATCTATCATCTAATTTTTATGATTTCTTTATATGTTACAGGGCGTACTCTCCTCAGTGCAGTGAAATGAGATGTGCCTCGTATGACTACTCTAGGCGTTTCCAAACATCATGCAGTACTGGGCAAAAATTCATATGCCAAAGGTTACCTGTAAATGTCCCTTCTATAAATTAGTGAAACAAGATACATTTTAATCTTGCTAAAAAATGTTTTAAACAACCCAGTCAAAAGCCACATGAAGAAATATATATATAGAATTCCTAAATACAAAATCATGCAGCTACTGTGACTCTGACGATGTTGCTCCGGGTTTGCACACCTCTGTGTATAATATGTTCGGTCCAAGAAAAGTGGGACGTGTGAAATCCATTTGGTTTTTCCATATGTCATACGAGCGCTGTACGAATGTGCGATTTTATTTCCCCCTAGCATCTGTATGATATCCGTATACAATGTGGTTTTTTTTTCTCAGCATCTATTATTCTGCGCACATTTACAAAATGATTTACAGTGCTACGGAATGTTAAGGTCTCCGTAAAAAAATAGACGGCATTAGCATGTCCATGTCCCGTCCTTTTTTTTCTTGCACCCATTGACTTGCATTGGTTAGTTTCGGACATTTTATGCAACGATACTAAGCATGCTGCAATGTTTTCCTTAGGACAAAAATGAAAACAGCTAAGGAAATCAGCACTGCCTTATTGTTTAACTTTAGTGCGAGTGCAATCTGATTTTATATTGAACTATACTTGCCGTATTTATATGCATATGTGAGCCAACCCTAAGGGCCGCTTTACACGTCGTGATATCGTTCCGATATTGCATACGATCTCACGGGAGCGCGCACGTTTTTGGCACTTGTCCAAGATCGCATAGGAGATGTCACACAGGGACATATCGGCAGGCAACGCAACTACGATGGTGTACGCCCTTGCCCATGCTGAGAATGAGCAATCCAGGAAACGAGCATTTCACATTGGAGTGAATAGGGGAAGTTGCGCTCCAAATCGTAGTTGCGCCATCACACAGCACGATCCTGCCACATCGCATATACAATATCGTACGGATGAAGGGCTTGCACAATCTTCTTGCAATATCGTAGTTAGGTTGTTTTCGCGTCGCATTGCCCATTTACATGACACAACGCACGAACTATATCAGCTGCAATGGCCGTACCACGTGACTTTTTATCGATGTTGCGTTTGCGATATCTCGAAGTGTAAAGCGGCCATTAGGACTGACCTGATCTTTATTTGCTTGCTTAAAGGGATTGTTAAAAATTGAAAATTGCATTCGAAGATTCAAATCAAATATAGATGTGCATTACAAACCTTTATTTTATTCATAATTTGTTCCATTTTTGTTTTACTCCTGTATCTGTTATTTAACGTGTTTACCATTTGTCCATTTATCATCCATATGAATAATTTTTTATTAACAGAATTTTTAATTAGTTGATTTTGTAAAATACCGTATATACTCGTGTATAAGCCGAGTTTTTCAGCCCACAAATTGGGCTGAAAAGTCCCCCCCTCGGCTTATACACGGGTCTATACGGTAATGCTGTGGGGGGGGGCTGTGACCAGGAGCTGGAGGAGGCAGGAGGGGGCCGCGGTGACCGCATGCGGTCACGTGGGGCCGCCTCATTAGTGCAATGAATATGCACGGCATCCCCCCGTCCATCAACGGCGGGGGGATGCCGTGCATATTGCACTGCACAGCCCCCCTCCTTAATATGGGTCCCCCAGTATTAATAAACAGCCCCCCCCCCTCCTTATCATGGCCCCCCAGGCTGCGGCAGCTGTCAAAATAACAAACAGTGTATACATCACCTTCCGACGCAGCTTCTCCGCTCCTCCGGTCCTCCGCTCGCCGGCTTCTTCTTTCTTCTTGTGCCGGTGTCATGTGACCGGGCGCAGGAGATGACGTCATTTCCTGGGGCGCGGTCACAGAAGTCGGCACAACAAGAAAGAAGAAGCAGCCGGCGAGCGGAGGACCGGAGGAGCGGAGAAGCTGCGTCGGAAGGTGATGTATAAACTGTTTGTTATTTTGACAGCTGCCGCAGCCTGGGGGGCCATGATAAGGAGGGGGGGGCTGTTTATTAATACTGGGGCTGTATATACCTCTGGGGCTGCTGGATAGTACCACTGGGGCTGTATACTACCACTGGGGCTGCATATACCTCTGGGGCTGATGTATACTACCACTGGGGCTGTATACTACCACTGGGGCTGTATATACATCTGGGGCTGATGTATACTACCACTGGGGCTGCTTGGGCTCCTGTATACTACCACTGGGGCTGATGTATACTACCACTGGGGCTGTATACTACCACTGGGGCTGTATATACATCTGGGGCTGATGTATACTTCCACTGGGGCTGCTTGGGCTCCTGTATACTACCACTGGGGCTGCATATACCTCTGGGGCTGATGTATACTACCACTGGGGCTGTATACTACCTCTGGGGCTGTATATACATCTGGGGCTGATGTATACTACCACTGGGGCTGCTTGGGCTCCTGTATACTACCACTAGGGCTCCTGTATACTACCACTGGGGCTGCTGGGGCTCCTATATACTACCACTGGGGCTGCTGGGGATGCTATATACTACCACTGGGGCTGCTGTATACTACCACTGGGGCTGCTGTATACTACCACTGGGGCTGCTGGGGCTGCTATATACTACCACTGGGGCTGCTGGGGATGCTATATACTACCACTGGGGCTGCTGGGGATGCTATATACTACCACTGGGGCTGCTGGGGATGCTATATACTACCACTGGGGATGCTATATAGTACCACTGGGGCTGCTGGGGATGCTATATACTACCACTGGGGCTGCTGTATACTACCACTGGGGCTGCTGTATACTACCACTGGGGCTGCTGGGGCTGCTATATACTACCACTGGGGCTGCTGGGGATGCTATATACTACCACTGGGGCTGCTGGGGATGCTATATACTACCACTGGGGATGCTATATAGTACCACTGGGGCTGCTGGGGATGCTATATACTACCACTGGGGCTGCTGGGGATGCTATATACTACCACTGGGGCTGCTGGGGATGCTATATAGTACCACTGGGGCTGCTGGGGATGCTATATACTACCACTGGGGCTGCTGTATACTACCACTGGGCTGCTGTATACTACCACTGGGGCTGCTGGGGCTGCTATATACTACCACTGGGGCTGCTGGGGATGCTATATACTACCACTGGGGCTGCTGGGGATGCTATATACTACCACTGGGGCTGCTGGGGATGCTATATACTACCACTGGGGCTGCTGGGGATGCTATATACTACCACTGGGGATGCTATATAGTACCACTGGGGCTGCTGGGGATGCTATATACTACCACTGGGGCTGCTGGGGATGCTATATACTACCACTGGGGCTGCTGGGGATGCTATATAGTACCACTGGGGCTGCTGGGGATGCTATATACTACCACTGGGGCTGCTGTATACTACCACTGGGGCTGCTGTATACTACCACTGGGGCTGCTGGGGCTGCTATATACTACCACTGGGGCTGCTGGGGATGCTATATACTACCACTGGGGCTGCTGGGGATGCTATATACTACCACTGGGGCTGCTGGGGATGCTATATACTACCACTGGGGATGCTATATAGTACCACTGGGGCTGCTGGGGATGCTATATACTACCACTGGGGCTGCTGGGGATGCTATATACTACCACTGGGGCTGCTGGGGATGCTATATACTACCACTGGGGTGCTGGGGATGCTATATACTACCACTGGGGCTGCTGTATACTACCACTGGGGCTGCTGTATACTACCACTGGGGCTGCTGGGGCTGCTATATACTACCACTGGGGCTGCTGGGGATGCTATATACTACCACTGGGGCTGCTGGGGATGCTATATACTACCACTGGGGCTGCTGGGGATGCTATATACTACCACTGGGGCTGCTGGGGATGCTATATACTACCACTGGGGCTGCTGGGGATGCTATATACTACCACTGGGGCTGCTGGGGATGCTATATACTACCACTGGGGATGCTATATAGTACCACTGGGGCTGCTGGGGATGCTATATACTACCACTGGGGCTGCTGTATACTACCACTGGGGAGGCCTGTATACCACTGGGGGGGGCCTGTATACCACACTGCTGGGGTCCACCCTCGGCTTATACACGCTCAATAGGTTTTTCCAGATTTTTGGGGCAAAAGTAGGGGGGTCGGCTTATACACGGGTCGGCTTATACACGAGTATATACGGTACTGATGAAAAATAAATCTTAGTTTCTTGCTCTTAAGGTTAATAACAACTAAAAAATGGTTCACAGGGCCATAACTTAACATTTTGGAATGGAGAAATCTGTTAATTAGAATCAATTTGGAATATTGTATCTTTGTATATTTAAAGGCCACGTTACACACACAGATATCTGTTGAGATATTGGACACAGATCACTGGTTGCAGTGAAATCATGGACACATTGTTCCATTTTGTGGCTGTGTACAAATGTAACAATGTGTCCATGATTTCACTGCAACCAGAGATCTGTGACCAATATCTCAACAGATATCTGTGTGTGTAATGTGGCCTTTAGGATGATTTTTTATTTTCTTTCACTTTTTTCTATGTCACTGGGTTGGATGTGTGTTTTGGTCATTTAACACTTTACATTTAAAGCACCATTCCAGTGATTTTTTTTAATTGTACCACTAGTGGTGCTTTAAATCAAAGTCCCCTGCCCCCTGTCATAGGCTAGGGTCACACTTGCAGATTTTCCATGCATTTTTGGAGACCTGCGTTTTCTGAAAACGCATGCAAAAAATGCATGGTGCAAAAGAGCACCTTAAAAAACGCATGGCAAGTGTGAGCCTAGACTTATACTCACCTTACGATGTCTTCATCTTCTATCACTGCCACTCCGGTCGGTCTCGGAGGATTTGTGACCGGCCGTCAACTTTAGTGTTTCATGGAGCACCGGACGTCAAAACTTAATGTATTTCTGTGAGAACCTTGATTTGGCCTTGTTCTGGCTCTCATAGGATAGGATCACATTAACGTTAAAGGGCTGTTGCGTTAAAATCATAGCTTTTGGCAGCCTTAACGCAGTGTTACCGCCATAGTTGCGGCGCGTTAACGTTGCCAATGCTTACCTATGGTGATGCGGCCCCGAGCGCAGCTCAAACGCCGGCATCTGACTGAAATCTCACGCTTTTTCCTAACACAAGAAAACACGTTGTTGAAAGTGTCTTTTTTCTAAGTGCGAGATTTCACTCAGATGCCGGTGTTTGTGCCGTGCTAGGGGCAGCATCACCATAGGTAACCATTGGCAGCGTTTTTGAAAAAGCTTATAGCAAAACGCGTCTGGGGGCACCTGGACATCTCTCCTCTGATATGGGTAAGTCTAAGAATGGTGGGATGGGGATACACCCCGGAAAGATTACTGCACCTGCACTATAGAGGTAGTTGAAATATTGAATGTGATACACTTTTGGGAGTCTCCGAGTAGACGTTATGGGGCGACGCCGTCCTTGATACAGATAAAATTGGATCTATGGGCTAGGATTTTATTGATCCAGTCTCTGGCCATATATTCTTGTTATCAGGATGGGGGGTTGCTCTCATTAATAAAAATAGCTCTATTCTGAAGTTTTTCAATATAGTTGTTATCAATGCAGTAAACTGAACCACATACTTGGATTAAGATACCAGATCCTGAGAGGGGGTTATTTATGAATTTAGGGATTTTATGGTCACAAATCACATTGAAACTGATCACTTGTTAAAATAAATGTAAAAATTGGTGTATCTATTCTACATGCTATGAGATTGATTTTATATGTATTGCTTTGAAAAAAGAAATTAATAAAGTCCTGTTTATTGAGACATAGCATGGATTATTTTGATATATACAAGGTAAAAAGGAGTCAAAAACCTCCTTCTTCTTTGGGTTTTGATGGTATATGTCTAAGGAGGGACTCAATCTGGCCAAGGGCCAAACCTGATATATACTTTGCAAAGGCAACAACTCTATTTTTATCAACATTCAATTCATTATACACAATTTTTTTTAATAAGTATACTGTATGTGAAGGAGTCTTCATAGTCTGCTCTCCACCCTACCAATTTTAACAGTTCGTTCAGAGGACGATATTTTAATTGTGTGCGGTACATGTTAAAATTAGATAGCACATGGACCGTACACTGATGAATGCTATGAAATATGGTGGTTCAGATGAAAATGTTTTCACATGGATCAAGTATCTGTGTGAAAAAAATTGCATCAAGCACTTGTCTTTTGCAAGTCTATGGGTCTGCAAAAAAATCTGCTCCTTTACGAATCATCCAGTCAACACTAAAGATGAGCGAACTTACCCGAAACATGTTCATCAATTTCAAATTCGGTATGAACATTGCAGATTTCGTTCAGGAGGGAAAGCACGAGCAAACCAAACCCGAACTTTGAAAGGTTGACTCAACTCTAGACAACACCTGATATATATAGATTTCTTACATTTCTTAACATAAACTGCATTTGGTCTTGAAAATTTAACTTACTGATGAAGATATTTCATAAATGAAGACCATATGGAAGTTATAGGATGTAAAAAACAGAAATGGATGCAATAAGGATAACAATAGGGATTAAAATTGTATATTTATTTTGGATGTAACATGCATGATCTTTCATGTGCTCAAATGATAGGAAAGTTGCACACAGCAGAAAAGGCTGTATGGCTGGAAACACACTCTCCTAGTTAGTTACATGCGAGTCTCTCGGACGAGACTCGGAAGAGGCTGTAGCAGTGACCCTGAACTGCCTCTCTCTCTCTGGATGGGGAATGACAGCTGCTTGTGTTTCTGTGCAGCTCCACACTCCCCATACAGAGAGGGCGCGGCCGTTCAGGGTCACTGCTCCAGCCTCTTCCGAGTCTCTTCTGAGAGACTCGCATGTAACTAGGAGAGTGTGTCCGAGTCCTATGTCTTTATGGGGTGGCTCAAGTGGTTAGCACTGCAGCCTTTGCAGCACTGAGGTCCTGGGTTCAATTCCCACCAAGGACACTAAGGACAACATCTGCAAGGAGTTTGTATGTTCTCCCCATGTTTGTGTGGGTTTCCTCCAAGCACACCGGTTTCCTCCCACATTGCAAAAACATACTGATAGGATGTTTAGATTGTGAGCTCCAAGAGAGACAGCATTACTGATGTATGTAAAGTGCTATGGAATTAATATCACTATATAAATGAATAAATTATTATTATTACAGTACAGTTTTTTTTACTGTATGTGCGTTGGAAGAGGGGTAGTCTTATACGGCGAATATATCCCAAACTCTATATTTTAACTGGAAAAGTTGGGGGTCTTCTTATACACCGGGAAATATGGTAAATGGTTAATTTATAAAGTGATCATACAAAACAAATTTAGGTAGGGCGACGGAAAATAATCAGTTGTTTACCACTCGGAAATGGTGTAAAAATCGAGACGTATCTAGAGCCACCTAGAGAGTGGAAGAGGAGTCTATTATCTATGTCAGCCAGCCAATGGGACTCAAAGGAGGAGAGGGCTCTAGCAGAGTCCACAGTTGGCAGCCAATGAGAGAAGAGGGATTGCTTTTTTCCTGCGCTTTATACTTATCTCGCTGCGCTCCCTTGATGACCCACAGCTGTGTTTTCTGATCCCCCGCTGGGCCTCAGCGAGCGCTGGCTCTAGGACCCTGAAGAACCATGTGACCAGTGACCATGGCTTGTTCTCCCCTAGTTTTGATTCTGGGTACGCCCCTGTTTCTGATATTGCTGTCTTCGACTCTTCGTCTACTATCATGATATCTAGTTGGCCAGCCAACACCTGCTTATCCGTCTGGATTTTGAAGTCCCACAGGATTTTAGCCCTTTCATTCTCTATCACTTTTTCTGGGGCCTCCCATCTGGACTTAGGGGGACTTAGCCCATACACTGTACAGATGTTCCTATATACAATTTCTGCTATTTGGTTGTGGCATTCGGTGTATGCTGTTCCTGCTTGCATTTTGCATCCTGCCACTAGGTTGGACAGTTTCTGAGGTTTCTTTACAAAGTCTGCACCTTGGGTCTTGTCTTGTGTGGTAGATCCCTGCTTCTATGGACCTGGTTCTTAGTGTCTGCTCTGGTGCCGCTCTGATTTGTGCCTATGTGCTGTATTGGAGTCCAGCTTTCTCCAACTATTGGTAGGATTTCTCCATGTCAGCCACCTCCATTATCTGTCTATGGTACAGCGAATTGTTTGACATGGCATTTCACATTCCTGTTCATCCTAACATGACTGTTGCTGCCTTAGGCTCTCCCTCAGCATCTCATCTTTTGATGCCATTTTTTTTAATGTATTTGTAACGGTCGCAAGGAGTGCGGGTACTCGACCAACCAGGTTCAGTCAGGGTACCTAAATGCTTTGGCCTGTAATGTATATACACTTTGGTGATATTTGTACCATTCATTTGATCATGTCATGGTAATAAACACGGCACCTGCATATATCGTGTCACGCTTCCGGGGGAAGGTGCCCTAGAGTGGACCCACTGGGCCGTGGTACCGAAGTCCCAAGGATGAGCTGGTCCTAGTTTAACCAACCCCTATACAGGGATTGTCAGGGGCAATACCACAGCTGCTAGTACCAGGGGGCGGCTCGTAGGGTTAGCCTATACTATGGTAAGGACAAACAGGGAAGGAGGCACCAGAGCCTGGGAACAGGAGAGTAGAGATGAGCGGTGTTTGATTCGAAATGTTCGCCAATCTCAAATTCGACCTGTTTTAGGCGGTGTTCGAGTAATTCGACAAATGCGAACAATTAGCTTCAAATTCTGCAGTTCGAAGTTATGTTCGATAATGCTTCAATCACAATAAAGGACCCCATAAAGTGGTCTGCGGGCAGAGGAGAAGGCTGAAATGGGGCATGATTGTTTAAAAGCCGGTGGTAAAAAGCCACTGGCTTTTAAACAATAATTCAGCCCAATCCTCTGCCCCCTGCAGCTTCCCATCCCAATCCTCTGCTCCTCCCGCTGCCTCCCATCCCGATCCTGAGTCAGGACCAGGCGGGAGTGCAGCACCAGGGAGTGGGGAGCGAAGGAGAAGGGCTCCCTGATGCCCCCTCATCACCTCCTCGACGCCTCCCCACCTGATCCTTAGGATCAGGTGGGGGGAGCAGCTCCAGGGAGCGGGGAGGGGACATCATGGAGCTGGAGCGCAGAACACAGCAGGAAAGCCGACGGTGTCTTCACCGCTGGCTTTCCCACCGGTTATTTCAAATGATCAGCTGATGCATGAACTCACATGAACTTTCCCAGGGCTGCACAGCTCAGCTACATCTCTGGTAGAGGTTCAAGAGAACCGTCCCCTGGGACACGGGATCGGGCGCGGCCGCCATTCCCCGTAACAAAGTTAACCCTTTTGCCGCCTGATACCCGAGTACCCCACACCCTGGGGCGACACATATGTATAGTACATATTACATATGTTCTGGCATTCCTGGAGTGCCCAGTGCCCACTAGCCTTATTCAGCATTCCAGATGAATTGGGGGTGAATGTTGACCTAATAAACTTACTTCATCATTTCATCATTATGTTTCCTACAAAGATATCATGCTGCAATAATGACTGCACTTAACCACAACCCAGTTGTTATACCTTGTGGCATCACATAGATGGGTTAATTAGCAGCTAGGCATTAGGCAACAAGAGTGTGCAAGATTCTACTTTTGTACTGATTGCTTGGGTCTGAATCCTGTCACTCAATGGAAGAGGTGGGCAGCTTAGGGAAAAAAAAACACTCAAACCCACATAATTGTGTCAGCGTCTCACTGCCATCTTAGATGTGCATTTCCAGTGGCATGCACGCAGGTTCACTGTCTGTTACCATTCAACTTTGTACTGTGAGGACATTACACAGTGCTTTCCAGTTGGATCCCCTGCAAGGCAATGACATGGCTGACCTGGACTCAGAGGATGTCTTCTTTCTAACCACCCCAGGGGCAGAAGTTGGGTTGGCAGAACCAGACCCAAAGTGGCATCATGGAGAGGAGATGGAGACATATGTCACCTGGAACTCCACCACACTTCCCATCTTAGGCCTCACCTTCAATGAGGTGCGGATCCAATCCTGGGCTCCAATTCAAGACGTGAACCTGAGGAGCGAGTCACAGCAGTCAGGTGACACTTAGCCTACGGCATCCAAGACCGGGAGCACCACATGTCAGACTGCAGAGGATCTTGCAGCATGTCTGTCTAGATTCCAGCTGCAGATAGTATCACAGCTACTGGATCCTATTCCCCAATACCACAAGAACCAGGACCTTTATGAGGAGTCCGAGGAAGAGAAGCACCTAGAAGGCACTGTTTCTAAGCCGTTTGGATCACCCTAACTACCTCCACATGCATTCAACTGGGACAATGCCATGTGGGGACCTCTACCCCCTCCAAACAAACAACTATCCGATAAGACGTCAACCACCCCATCCTCCTGTGTCCTCTGATGATGAAATTTGATATGCAGATGCTATTACCCGGGACTGGTTGCATGGGCCTAAGGCTAATGACTTCCTCGACCAATGCACCCAAGGTAAAGTGAAGCCATTCTTGCAGGATAAGAGGTATGAGTTCCTAGTGGAACATGGTACTAAGCATCACTGCTACATCATCTGCTCCACCGTGCAGCAAGACCATCTTCCCCAAGGAGTATATACCATCTTTGTCGAGGACAACGTCACATTCATGAAGTTGTGGGGCAGGAAAGGGTGGTATGTGGTTGGTGTTTGTCAGGTTGGCCGACCAATTTGAGAAGTGGCAGGAGGATGCCGACCTGGAGAGAAGATGGCATCGGGTGCAACCAAAGTGTCTGTTAGTTGTCAAGCTGGATGCACTCAAATCCACAGGGCATATTGGTGTTCCCCAAGATGGTCTTGGTACTGTCTGTCCTAAAGGGTGTGGTTGTCCCCTAGTTCCTCCAGCATCCATGGTGGCCATGATGGAGTGTGCTTGGCTGCAGAGAATGCCCTACAGGAGTAACTCCTGCACCCTCCCAAGACCATCTGGTAACAGGTTACCATGAGAAAGTGCAACAATCACCCAAGGCATGGCTGAAATAGCAAGAGAAAATGTCAGTGGACCTTCCTAAAGGCATGTTGGTAGCTCAATGAGACAGTGACCCATCTGTTAGTTGGCATTTTGTCCAGAGAATGACTTTAGAACAATTTTTTTTCCAGTTTTTTTGTTGCCCTTACTAAGCCCTGTGTTTTTGTTAAAGATTAGACCTTTAAACATTTACCACCATTTGCCCTTCCCCCTGGTCATGCATGCAGCTTTTGGGGTCCAACTGAAAGACCATAATGGTCTCTATCCTTCATTGCCTTTCCACTGCTTTAACAGTTTGTGTGCTGCTGCTGGTCCCTGTTGGACTTTCAATATATTTATATTCTATGTATAGTTATATTTTTTTGTTAGAGACTTATAGTCTGTGTGTGTTATAGTAAAGTCTTTTGAGTTCACTCCTTGTGTGCTGAACTGTTTCTCAACAGGTGCTTTGATACTTCCCTACAGAGACTGGTGAACAAGATATAGGTCTCTGGCCAGAAGGTGTGAGGTATGGAACTGCAAGACAAAGGCCGAAAACTATGCATGTTTTCAGGATTTCCTTAGCAATACACAAGGTGTTGGAATGGTACATCGGGGTCTGGATCGGGGTATCACGGGGAATCACGGCGGTCTTGGCCGGACAGTATCCCAGGCCCACAAGTAATGGGTTTGGGGGTTATTTACAGGGGATATAGTCGTGACGCCACCCATGGTATGTGGTCAGGGTGACCACCGCTGCTGCAGAACGTCCGGGGATGATGTTTGGCAGCCGGTGATGTAACAGCTCTCCATGGGCAGAGCATGCTTCCCCGGGGCAGTGGTGATTATAGTCTATGAATGATGCAGGGTAGGGGTATTGGTAGAGATGATAACAGTTTGTGAGGGAGAGTAGGGCTCGAGCGCAAGGATCACACAGACTCACGGTTTTGTAGTTTTCCAAGTCTTTACTGCAGATGGTATTCAGTAAGTATTGTCCACGGAGTCTGTACGGGGGCCGGGTTGAACCCACCCTTGCCGGGTCCTTGGCTTCCTACTCCTGCACTGTGTGTGGCCCTGCTGCCGCTTTAGCTAGGCTGCCGACCCTGTCTCACCTCACAGGTAACAAACTTGCTAGGCAACTTGAGTCTTATTCCGTGTTCCTGACCCCGCCGTGTTGCTTTGCTGTGGTACGGTGAAGATATGTAATCTTCACTTATCCAGTGTTTTCTGTGCTGCTTGTGTCAGGCACAATTGCGGATCCGGTATCAGGTCTTTGCGCTTCTCTGGGGTGAGTCTCAGGGGACTCGGTCTCCTAGATATGTTCCTCGCTTCTCTGTCTCCTTTCCTCAGACCCTTGGCTTCAGGCCTGAAAGTAGTCAGTGGTCCCTGTCAGGAGCTCAGCACTGCTCCCATTTACAGGTCCTCCTCCTAGTGCTCCCTGCACTAAACTGAACTGTCAACTGTCAACTATCAACTAACTACTTCCTCGTCAGACCAGAATATATGAAGGGGAGCAGCTTTGTCTCCCCCTTCTGACCTGGAGGTGCTAGTGTAGTGAGTTGTGTGGGGAGTTAACCCTTGATGGTGTTGTTACTGTGGCACATTAACACCTGGGGTGCCACATTAGCACCTGTAAAGTGCTAAGGAAATCCAGAAAATGTGCACTATTTTCAGACTTTGAGGACTGTAGTTGGCCATTCCTACCCTAGAAGTCTCTGTGGAAGTAGCCAGGGGACAAGAGGAATCTTTGAGCCCATTCACCACAACTGCGGCTTTCTCTAGACTCTCTTAGGCTAAGTTCAGATTAACTGGTGCCTTCAGGCAATGGATTTGTTATCAATAACACGGTGCTAATGTCATGTTAACGCGTTAACGCTGCTAATGTTAACCTATGGGGAGGCGGGCCTTACAGAGGCTCCAACGCTGCCATATGAGTGAAATCTTGTGTTATTTGCTAACGCAGGAAAAGACGCTTCTGAAACCGTCTTTGATCACGTTAGGAAACAACGCAAGATTTTCATTAGATGCCAGCGTTGGAGCCGCGTTAGGGGACGCGTCTTCATAGAGATGCATTGGCAGTGCTGACACCGCGTTACCATGGGGGTAACAAGGCGTCAGGGCTGCCAAAACCTACGTTTTCCGCGTGACCCCCCAGGGGCACGGCTAAAAACATTAATCTGAGCCTAGCCTTAGGCCCTGTGCCCTTGCTGTGTTGCTTGATATTATTTTTTCACAGATTGAGAATCTGCATCAAAATCTGCATGTCTCTCCTGAGGCCAGACAGGACAGGTCAGAAGTGCTGTGTCCAGATTAGTTTTTTGTTTCCTTGCACACATTGTTCAGATCTCTTTTTTCTGCCCCAAAATCTGCACCAAATCTGCAATAATAAAAACTCATTGGCCCAGCAGTTCTGAACTCTCATAGACTTGCTGGCTTCAGGATAGACATGCAGATTCTCAAAATCTGCTTTCAAAAAAGCATCAAGCAATATTGTGGGACAATAGTGGGATTCTTTGCTGTGTGATGTGACTTGCCCAGGGTATGGGGACTTGGTTGTCTGGGCCTCTGCTGCTGTTGTGGTTGTCACTGGTGGCCTGCCCAGACCTGTGGCCCTGGTGGTCTGCTTTTAAAAAGGGGTAGTTTAAATGGGAGAAATGGAGTTTATAAAGTTCACGTGATGCCACCCGCAGCTTCTGGTGATTGAGCACCAGCGCCACTTCAGACCTCCAGAGGGTGGTGGTATAGCGGCCAACAGGGTACAGCTCCCTGCAGGTGGAGCTGACCCTCCGGGGCAGGGATGCACCGGTGGTAATGGAGATGCTGATGAGGAATGGAGCAGGGAGTTGGCCAGGCTGCTGGAAGACAGGACAGTCTTTGGGGCTGACAGGAACGCGGGTAAGGAACTGACACACACACTGCTGGTTGCTCTTTTACCTTTTACTGTTGTAGTTGCAGGTAGATGTCCAGAGCACTGCCGGATGTTCGGGATGCACTTCTGGGTCTCCACAGCGAGTGGGTTTAAGACCTCCTTGTTGCTTTCCCCATGTGTGTGAAGCCCCCGCCTATGTAGAACTTGGCTGGCATCCTCTGCTCTATCTGTTCATCTGTGCTGTCATTGGGATACCCTCGCTCGACTACCCTGCTTCCCTCTCTGCGGTGTCTGGCTCCCTGGTATGTGACTGCGCAAATGCCTGGGAGACTAGAGTCTCCATGGTGTACCAGTGTTTTCTACTGGGCCTTATGCTCTCCAATAGACGCGGACTCTGGTGTTGGGTGTGTTGCTCGGGGGTGAACCTAACGCTGACTCCTCGGTCCTCACTGTCCTTTCTCTTCTCCTTGCCTTCCATCCCCACTCTTGGGCCTTGCAGGACCGCTGGAGAGGCTGCTTGAAATAACTGGCTCGGGCCTAACACAGCACCGACCACCAGTACATGTTCAGAGCTCTTGTAGTGTCTGCACACTCTAACTAACTCTGCCCCCAGCACAGGTATTTATAGGGGATCCTGCCTAAGAGCAGCAGGTTGTGCTCCCCCTACTGTGTCGGGGTGGAAGGTGTTGTCTGTGTCTATGTATCCGTTGTGGAAACCCATCCATGCTGTAGGTGAGCCTGTGGTTACCTGGGATAGCAAAGCTGACACAAAATCAATAAATAATGGAAAATAAATGCGTAAGGCTTTGCTGTATTTTTTATTCTCAGCAGATAAAGCGGACAGCTAGCTGCCTTGTTTTACCTTGGCTGCCAATTAAAAATAGAGCAAAGCCCTATGCATTTTTTTTGACATCCAAGGTAAAAACAGGCAGCTGAGGTTGGCAGCTCAGAGCTCTCTGCTTTATCTGTGCTAGACTGAAAAATACAAAGATGCCCTACACATTATTTTTGCTTTTAAGGGAACCTGACCCCTAAAAATAATCCCCCAGCCTCCTCTGACCTGTCCCTGCAGCAGCCTAACACCTTTCTAGGCATTCCTTTGTCCGAAAACCATGTGTTTTTAAAGATTAGAAAAGTCATTATATTACCTCCAGAACTGCGACTTCTCACAGCTTGAGAAGTCGCAAAAGGCGTTCCCTGTTTTTGCTCCTTGCCGCCTGCATCGTAATTATGCACGCCTTGATTGGCGTGCTAAAGAACAGAGAGCCTCCACATCACCTAAATGGGCGGTATAGCCACTATGATGCTAATCGCGTCATATCCGGCTATACTGATGTCAGTACACCCATTTGGGTGTACTGCGGACCTCGCATTGCGCATGCGCAAGGTTGGTTTGCAGCTTCTTATCAGTGATGAGCTACCGTGAACCACCTTGGAGCAGAAGAAAGAAGTGTGCTCTTTTATCATATTAATAACAAAGGCTGTTTTCACATTTTTTATTGTTATGTTTTATTGTTATGTTTAATTGTTATGTTTTTATATATTTATATAATTATATTTATGTAGAAATTAAAACATCTTTTAATGGTTATATTAATTATGAATTTTATACGTATATATCAAACGATATGTATATATCTTTATATGTGTATATATATATATATAGTTGTGGCCAAAAGTATTGACAATATGTAAATATATAAGACTGGCATCGACCGTATACGTAGGTGCTGGCAGAAAATAATCATACTTACAACAACAATAGATATCTGCCGCGACACTACTATATATATGTGAAAAATTCAAATTAATGAGCGGCACTGAAAAGAGAAGATCAAACTGCAATGTGAAAATGTGTAATGCAGAAAACTGCCCTGTGCTATAGTTGAAAACAGAGGTCTTGGTCTCATCAGCGGCCACTGAGGATGAAGCCTGGCACCCACATCAAGGGGCCTCCACTGCCAGGTCCTGACACTATGCCCTAGTGAAATGGTGAGCTGGTGGAATCTGTGTGGGCTTATATGTCTAAAGGTGTAATTAAAAACAGGTGTGTGCTAGGACCTCACACTGGAGTCCATGAGTGGTTACCAGACTATGAAAGGAGGAAAGGGGAAATAAATATATATATAATGGGAGCTCAGTCAAAAAAGGACAATATGTAAATATATAAGACTGGCATCGACCGTATACGTAGGTGCTGGCAGAAAATAATCATACTTACAACAACAATAGATATCTGCCGCGACACTACTATATATATGTGAAAAATTCAAATTAATGAGCGGCACTGAAAAGAGAAGATCAAACTGCAATGTGAAAATGTGTAATGCAGAAAACTGCCCTGTGCTATAGTTGAAAACAGAGGTCTTGGTCTCATCAGCGGCCACTGAGGATGAAGCCTGGCACCCACATCAAGGGGCCTCCACTGCCAGGTCCTGACACTATGCCCTAGTGAAATGGTGAGCTGGTGGAATCTGTGTGGGCTTATATGTCTAAAGGTGTAATTAAAAACAGGTGTGTGCTAGGACCTCACACTGGAGTCCATGAGTGGTTACCAGACTATGAAAGGAGGAAAGGGGAAATAAATATATATATAATGGGAGCTCAGTCAAAAAAGGACAATATGTAAATATATATAAGACTGGCATCGACCGTATACGTAGGTGCTGGCAGAAAATAATCATACTTACAACAACAATAGATATCTGCCGCGACACTACTATATATATGTGAAAAATTCAAATTAATGAGCGGCACTGAAAAGAGAAGATCAAACTGCAATGTGAAAATGTGTAATGCAGAAAACTGCCCTGTGCTATAGTTGAAAACAGAGGTCTTGGTCTCATCAGCGGCCACTGAGGATGAAGCCTGGCACCCACATCAAGGGGCCTCCACTGCCAGGTCCTGACACTATGCCCTAGTGAAATGGTGAGCTGGTGGAATCTGTGTGGGCTTATATGTCTAAAGGTGTAATTAAAAACAGGTGTGTGCTAGGACCTCACACTGGAGTCCATGAGTGGTTACCAGACTATGAAAGGAGGAAAGGGGAAATAAATATATATATAATGGGAGCTCAGTCAAAAAAGGACAATATGTAAATATATAAGACTGGCATCGACCGTATACGTAGGTGCTGGCAGAAAATAATCATACTTACAACAACAATAGATATCTGCCGCGACACTACTATATATATGTGAAAAATTCAAATTAATGAGCGGCACTGAAAAGAGAAGATCAAACTGCAATGTGAAAATGTGTAATGCAGAAAACTGCCCTGTGCTATAGTTGAAAACAGAGGTCTTGGTCTCATCAGCGGCCACTGAGGATGAAGCCTGGCACCCACATCAAGGGGCCTCCACTGCCAGGTCCTGACACTATGCCCTAGTGAAATGGTGAGCTGGTGGAATCTGTGTGGGCTTATATGTCTAAAGGTGTAATTAAAAACAGGTGTGTGCTAGGACCTCACACTGGAGTCCATGAGTGGTTACCAGACTATGAAAGGAGGAAAGGGGAAATAAATATTATATATAATGGGAGCTCAGTCAAAAAAGGACAATATGTAAATATATAAGACTGGCATCGACCGTATACGTAGGTGCTGGCAGAAAATAATCATACTTACAACAACAATAGATATCTGCCGCGACACTACTATATATATGTGAAAAATTCAAATTAATGAGCGGCACTGAAAAGAGAAGATCAAACTGCAATGTGAAAATGTGTAATGCAGAAAACTGCCCTGTGCTATAGTTGAAAACAGAGGTCTTGGTCTCATCAGCGGCCACTGAGGATGAAGCCTGGCACCCACATCAAGGGGCCTCCACTGCCAGGTCCTGACACTATGCCCTAGTGAAATGGTGAGCTGGTGGAATCTGTGTGGGCTTATATGTCTAAAGGTGTAATTAAAAACAGCTGTGTGCTAGGACCTCACACTGGAGTCCATGAGTGGTTACCAGACTATGAAAGGAGGAAAGGGGAAATAAATATATATATAATGGGAGCTCAGTATGATTATTTTCTGCCAGCACCTACGTATACGGTCGATGCCAGTCTTATATATTTACATATTGTCCTTTTTTGACTGAGCTCCCATTATATATATATTTATTTCCCCTTTCCTCCTTTCATAGTCTGGTAACCACTCATGGACTCCAGTGTGAGGTCCTAGCACACACCTGTTTTTAATTACACCTTTAGACATATAAGCCCACACAGATTCCACCAGCTCACCATTTCACTAGGGCATAGTGTCAGGACCTGGCAGTGGAGGCCCCTTGATGTGGGTGCCAGGCTTCATCCTCAGTGGCCGCTGATGAGACCAAGACCTCTGTTTTCAACTATAGCACAGGGCAGTTTTCTGCATTACACATTTTCACATTGCAGTTTGATCTTCTCTTTTCAGTGCCGCTCATTAATTTGAATTTTTCACATATATATAGTAGTGTCGCGGCAGATATCTATTGTTGTTGTAAGTATGATTATTTTCTGCCAGCACCTACGTATACGGTCGATGCCAGTCTTGTATATTTACATATTGTCCTTTTTTGACTGAGCTCCCATTATATATATATTTATTTCCCCTTTCCTCCTTTCATAGTCTGGTAACCACTCATGGACTCCAGTGTGAGGTCCTAGCACACACCTGTTTTTAATTACACCTTTAGACATATAAGCCCACACAGATTCCACCAGCTCACCATTTCACTAGGGCATAGTGTCAGGACCTGGCAGTGGAGGCCCCTTGATGTGGGTGCCAGGCTTCATCCTCAGTGGCCGCTGATGAGACCAAGACCTCTGTTTTCAACTATAGCACAGGGCAGTTTTCTGCATTACACATTTTCACATTGCAGTTTGATCTTCTCTTTTCAGTGCCGCTCATTAATTTGAATTTTTCACATATATATAGTAGTGTCGCGGCAGATATCTATTGTTGTTGTAAGTATGATTATTTTCTGCCAGCACCTACGTATACGGTCGATGCCAGTCTTATATATTTACATATTGTCCTTTTTTGACTGAGCTCCCATTATATATATATTTATTTCCCCTTTCCTCCTTTCATAGTCTGGTAACCACTCATGGACTCCAGTGTGAGGTCCTAGCACACACCTGTTTTTAATTACACCTTTAGACATATAAGCCCACACAGATTCCACCAGCTCACCATTTCACTAGGGCATAGTGTCAGGACCTGGCAGTGGAGGCCCCTTGATGTGGGTGCCAGGCTTCATCCTCAGTGGCCGCTGATGAGACCAAGACCTCTGTTTTCAACTATAGCACAGGGCAGTTTTCTGCATTACACATTTTCACATTGCAGTTTGATCTTCTCTTTTCAGTGCCGCTCATTAATTTGAATTTTTCACATATATATAGTAGTGTCGCGGCAGATATCTATTGTTGTTGTCAAAAGTATTGACACCCCTGCAATTCTGTCAGATAATACTCAGTTTCTTCCTGAAAATGATTGCAATCACAAATTCTTTGGTATTATTATCTTCATTTAATTTGTCTTCAGTGAAAAAACACAAAAAGAATTGTCCTAAAGCCAAATTGGATGTAATTCCACACCAAACCTAAAAAAGGGGTGGGCAAAAGTATTGGCACTATTAGAAAAATCATGTGATGCTTCTCTAATTTGTGTAATTAACAGCACCTGTAACTTACCTGTTTCACCCAACAGGTGTTGGCAATAACTAAATCACACTTGCAGCCAGTTGACATGGATTAAAGTTGACTCAACCTCTGTCCTGTGTCCTTGTGTGTACCACATTGAGCATGAAGAAAAGAAAGAAGACCAAAGAACTGTCTGAGGACTTGAGAAACCAAATTGTGAGGAAGCATGAGCAATCTCAAGGCTACAAGTCCATCTCCAAAGACCTGAATGTTCCTGTGTCTACCGTGCGCAGTGTCATCAAGACGTTTAAAGCCCATGGCACTGTGGCTAACCTCCCTAAATGTGGACGGAAAAGAAAAATTGACGAGCGATTTCAACACAAGATTGTATGGATGGTGGATAAAGAACCTCGACTAACATCCAAACAAATTCAAGCTGCCCTGCAGTCCGAGGGAACAAAAGTGTCAACCCGTACTATCTGTCGGCGTCTGAATGAAAAGGAACTGTATGGTAGGATACCCAGGAAGACCCCACTTCTTACCCCGAGACATAAAAAAGCCAGGCTGGAGTTTGCCAAAACTTACTTGAGAAAGCCTAAAATGTTTTGGAAGAATGTTCTCTGGTCAGATGAGACAAAAGTAGAGCTTTTTGGGCAAAGGCATCAATATAGAGTTTACAGGAGAAGAAAAGAGGCATTCAAAGAAAAGAACACGGTCCCTACAGTCAAACATGGCGGAGGTTCCCTGATGTTTTGGGGTTGCTTTGCTGCCTCTGGCACTGGACTGCTTGACCGTGTGCATGGCATTATTAAGTCTGAAGACTACCAACAAATTTTGCAGCATAATGTAGGGTCCAGTGTGAAAAGCTAGGTCTCCCTCAGACGTCATGGGTTTTCCAGCAGGACAATGACCCAAAACACACTTCAAAAAGCACTAGAAAATGGTTTGAGAAAGCACTGGAGACTTCTAAGGTGGCCAGCAATGAGTCCAGACCTGAATCCCATAGAACACCTGTGGAGAGATCTAAAAATGGCAGTTTTTCCTTTTGCTTCATTCTCTTTTGTGTTTTTTCATTGAAGACAAATTAAATGAAGATAATAATACCAAAGAATTTGTGATTGCAATCATTTTCAGGACGGAACTGAGTATTATCTGACAGAATTGCAGGGGTGTCAATACTTTTGGCCACAACTGTATCTATATATACACAGTTATACATGTTACTTGTTCTTTCTTATTATATGTAACTATATGTATAGATGTGTGTATATATAGCTATATATACACAGAATTCATAATTGTTTTGTCATCCTGAAAAAAAAAAATATTATAGTGGACATGGAAACCACATACTTCTTAATAATATTTCCTCCCAATCGTTGGTGGGACAATGGGGGCTGTGAAAACAGCATTTGTTATTTATATGATAAAAGAGCACACTTCTTTCTTCTGCTCTGCGGTGTATGGAGCTCACAAAACTGGTTCACAGCAGCTCATCACTGATAAGAAGCCACAAACCAACCTCGCGCATGCGCAATGCGAGGTCCGCAGTACACCCAAATGGTCAGTATAGCCGGATATGACGTGATTAGCGTCATAGCAGCTATACCGCTAATTTAGGTGATGCGGAGGCTCTCTGTTTTTTAGCATGGGGCGTGCATAATTACAATGCAGGCGGCGAGGAGCAGAAACAGGGAACGCCTTTTGTGACTTCTCAAACTCTGAGAAGTCGCAATTCTGGAGGTACTATAATGACTTTTCTAATCTTTACAAACACACAGTTTTTGAACAAAGGGATGCCTAGAAATGTGTTACGCTGCTGCAGGGACAGGTCAGAGGAGGCTGGGGGATGATTTTTAGAGGTAAGGTTCCTTTTAATCATTTATTTTACACACTTTGACAACAGGTTGGTTGCCATACACTAATGTGTATGGCAACCAACCACAGGCACCATCCAGATTGAGGAAATGCAGTCTGATTGCAATAGCCAATCACAGACACTCTCACGGAGCATGAGCATCTGTAATTGACTATTGCCAGTCAGTGAAATGAATATGAAGGAAGCTTAATGGGCGCCCTTGAAGTAAGTGAGCAGCAGAGAGGGAGAATGTGAGCTGACCCAGAAGCAGCAAGCAGCGGGAGACTGGTAAGATTGATCTTTGCGTGTACACCTGTGTGTGTGTTATTTGAGCTGTGTTTGGCAGATTTTGGACACCTTTGATGGTGTTTTCTATGCTTTTGATATTGCCTGCCATTGATTTCAATACTGTCTGGTGGATTCAGTTAATTGTTTGGCAAACAAGTCGGCGAGAACTGAACCGAATCTGAACATACAGGTGTTTGCTCATCTCTAGTATTTAACCTTCCTAGCGTTATTCCCGAGCCTGACTCGGGGTTAACATTCACTACCAGAAGCGTTAACCCCGAGTCAGGCTCGGGCTTACCCGCGTTCGCGGCAGATGCGGTAAAAAAACCGCATCTGCCGCACTTGCCGCACTTGCGCCGCACTTGCGGCGCGGTTGCGGTAATCTGCATAGTAAAGGGAACCAACCACCTCGGATGACCCTCATACACTGATAATATGTGCCCCTGCAGCCTAGTAAACCATTAGCAGCACTGTTTTTGTGTGATCTTATAAACTTACATGCCTGCGTACTTGAGGGCGTCTCCCTGTGTGTGCTGGCACTTGTGAGCTGTGCTCGTCATGTCTGCTCTCCCCTCCCTTATGCACGCCCCCTCTCAGCCTGCTATAGTGATGTGAGGCTGATTGCGTCATAAAGGGCGGGGCTACTGGGATGCGCGATTTAGCCCCGCCCCTTTATAACGCAATCAGCCTCACATCACTATAGCAGGCTGAGAGGGGGCGTGCATAAGGGAGGGGAGAGCAGACATGACGAGCACAGCTCACAAGTGCCAGCACACACAGGGAGACGCCCTCAAGTACGCAGGCATGTAAGTTTATAAGATCACACAAAAACAGTGCTGCTAATGGTTTACTAGGCTGCAGGGGCACATATTATCAGTGTATGAGGGTCATCCGAGGTGGTTGGTTCCCTTTACTATGCAGATTACCGCAACCGCGCCGCAACCGCGCCGCAAGTGCGGCGCAAGTGCGGCGCAAGTGCGGCAAGTGCGGCAGATGGGGTTTTTTACCGCATCTGCCGCGAACGCGGGTAAGCCCGCTTTTAGCAAAAAATTCAAGACCTAAACAGACCGCCAGGGAGGTTAATTCATTTATATACTGCCATTATTACAGAATTCTCCAACCTTATACACATTTTTGTTTAAAGAATAAAACTTAATGGAAGCGATATTATTTTTATTTATTATTTATTTGCCATTCTAATGTTTGCTTTTCATTTAAGGAAACATTATAAACTTTACAAATTCTGAAGTTGCTCTTCTCAGCCTCCTGCAAAACATTAGAGTAGAATGGTTATAAAAGTCTGAACATCTACAATGTTACTAAAATGACATATTAACAAGTTAGGAAATTGCTCTGATTTTGCAACAATAGTCATCCTGTGATAATATCTAAAACTGTCTCTTTATACATATTTCCTTTTTTAAATTAAACATAATTGATTACTATAGAATCTTCAGCATTTTTGACCTTTGGGATCACATACATTTTTTTTCATTACTATATGATTTGTCCTGAGGAAGAATCGTATTGTGGCTTGGAAACACGTTGACTAATAAATCATTTTATTATCAATCTGGATTAACCGGACTTTGATGGTTAATGGCATCGCGAGATTATACCCTACTTATATAATTATTTTCTACTCTATACTCTACTTATGTCATTATTTTCTTTACAGAATATATAAATCTATAACAAAGTAGTTCTTTTTTACATTTTCTGCTGACTATTACATCATTTTGAAATGATATTTATATTCTTTAAAACTATATTTGTGCATTTGTTTAAACCTTTGATAGTCAACTCACAAATGAACCAAGAATTTCAGGCCTCTATCGGCTTTTGTTTACATGCTGTAGTAACTTTGTGACATTTACCCATTTGACTGCATCAATCTACAATGGCTGCAGCAATCAAATGGGCAGAGGACACAAAAATGCTGCATGGATGTATATAGTGGCTTGTAGGGGTCACCAGGGTTTATCAGTTGAATTGTGATCCTTTTTTATTTAATCCAATTTATTGTTATGGAAGAACATCCACTGTGACCGAAACGTTGCCCTGTACACACTTGATGGCTAAATAAAGGCTTAAAATTGCAACTTTCATTATTTTTGGTCAATTTATTTTTTGGATATTTTTTGACAATTTCAGATAACTTTTCTAGTATCTGCAACTTCCAATTTCGAAATCTACATTTAGAGAAGAGATCTGAACCATACATTTCCATCGGTAATTACGGGGGAACACTGTCTGCACAGTTATTTTGATACCAAACCAAAGTATGGCTAATATCTCAAAGTCTTGATACACTATTAAAACATGTAAGAAGAAAGATTTCAAATTTGGGAACTTGCAGATTAAAAATAATCATGACTTACTGTGGCCCTTGTTTCCCCCCTGCTTGTCTCCAGCATGGTGAGCGGAGTGGGTTGCACCACTTTCATGTGTGTGAGCTGAGTGTGTGTGATCTCCATGGGGAGCTCCTGTAGGATGATTCTCAACACCTTTCAGATGTCGTTTGGGTCTATGTTTAGTTGTCTGAAATAGATGTTAGCAAAGATAAATACATATCACTCGTCAATTATGTAGAGGACATTCCCAATGCCATTCATCTTCTTTGAAAAGCTAAGGAACAACCCATTTTGCTGCTGTATCTGTTCCAGTATGAGCTGCGATCCCCCATTCCAAGACTTGTGAATATGAAATTTTGTTTTGCTATTCAGCACTTGCAACATAAGCACACAGGATTGACAATCTCATTGTAAACCGTAATAAAAGCCCCATTGATTATCTCTCACTTTTCCCTAAAAGAAGTACACCTAACAAAGAGGTGAAAACCTACCAAAACATAATCGATCAATTATTACTCAACTTACCTGTACAGGTTTGGCTTTTGTTACAGACTTAGCTGGTGGCTTACGAGAGGGTGGATGAACTGCAGCAGGTTTAGAAACTTCTTTGTGAGGCCCTGGATGGTCATCGTCATCCGAGTCTTCTGAATGAGGTGGTCCAGAAGAATTATTATGTCCTACTATATTGTGATGGTCATATGAAATTTCATTTGATTCTTCTGAACTTTCTGGATGAGGTCCTCCAGAAGAGTTATGATGTGGGGGTAGTCCTGTTACATTATGAGGGTCAAATTGATGGGCATTGCCAGTGGGTAGTGGACCTGGAGGTTTAGGACCAAGTGGACCTCCTGGGCCTCCAGGACCTCCAGTAACTGCTTGGCCTCCAGGACTTCCAGTAACTGCAGGGCCTCCAGTACTTCCAGTAACTGCAGGGCCTCCAGGACTTCCAGTAACTGCAGGGCCTCCAGGACCTACAGAACCTCCAGGACCTCCAGAACCTCCAGGACCTCCAGTAACTGCAGGGCTTCCAGTACCTCCGGGGAGTTGTTCTGTTGCAAAAACATTATGTAAATATCTCACATTTCTCCAACATATTACACGTGTTTTCTAAATAATGCAAATATCTGTGATAGATGAAAAGGCAGAACACTAACATGGAAAAGGAACAATTCATATTGAAATTTAAAGATATAAAAGATACAAATGCATTAATATTTGTTCCAATTAACCTATGCAGAAAACAATGAAAGTTAAATGCAAGTACTTGTATAACTTAAAAAAGTTTTAACACTTCATGGAATTGCAACTGCTCAGTAGTATTAAATGCCAGCTTATAGGACATATCTATTTTATCATTTACTTATTTATTTTTATTATTATTTTTTTTTATCCCAAAATACACTGGGGCTAATTAGACTTCTATACTCGTACAGGTAAATGACTGCTATTACGACTCCCTTTTCAAACATGCTTCAGAGAGATCAACTGTCACCTGCAGGGACAATATTTTTTACTTAAATACCGTATATACTCGTGTATAAGCCGACCCGTGTATAAGCCGACCCCCCTACTTTTGCCCCAAAAATCTGGAAAACTATTGACTCGTGTATAAGCGAGGTGGACCCAGCACAGGTATACAGCCTCAACAGTGTGGTATACAGCAGCCCAGAGGTATATACAGCCCCAGTGTAGTATACAGCAGCCCCACAGTATTATACAGCCCCAGTGGTAGTATACAGCAGCCCCACAGGTATATACAGCCCCAGTGTAGTATACAGCAGCCCCACAGGTATATACAGCCCCAGTGGTAGTATACAGCAGCCCCACAGGTATATACAGCCCAGTGTAGTATACAGCAGCCCACAGGTATATACAGCCCCAGTGGTAGTATACAGCAGCCCCACAGGTATATACAGCCCCAGTGTAGTATACAGCAGCCCCACAGGTTTACAGCCAGTGTAGTATACAGAGCCCAAGGTATACAGCCCAGTGGTAGTATACAGCAGCCCCACAGGTATTATACAGCCCCAGTGGTAGTATACAGCAGCCCCACAGGTATATACAGCCCCAGTGTAGTATACAGCAGCCCCACAGGTATATACAGCCCCAGTGGTAGTATACAGCAGCCCCACAGGTATTATACAGCCCCAGTGGTAGTATACAGCAGCCCCACAGGTATTATACAGCCCCAGTGGTAGTATACAGCAGCCCCACAGGTATATACAGCCCCAGTGTAGTATACAGCAGCCCCACAGGTATATACAGCCCCAGTGGTAGTATACAGCAGCCCCACAGGTATATACAGCCCAGTGGTAGTATACAGCAGCCCCACAGGTAAATACAGCCCCAGTGGTAGTATACAGCAGCCCCACATATACCGTATATGCCCCAGAGGTATATACAGTGCCCCGTCAGCTATATACAGCCCCCGCCGCAATCCTGTAAAGGAATAGGTTAGTATACTTATCCATCCGCTGCAGCTGTCCCGCCGCCATCGCGATTCAGCATCTTCCGACTTCAGCGTCTCGCGTCTTCTTCCGGTTTCCTCCCCGGTCGCACAGGCAATGACGTCATTGCCTGCGACCATCGGAAGGAGACGCGAGACGCTGGAAGTCGGAAGATGCTGAATCGCGATGGCGGCGGGGCAGCTGCAGCGGATGGATAAGTATACTAACCTATTCCTTTACAGGATTGCGGCGGGGGGCTGTATATAGATGGGGCACTGTATACTGTATACATTGTATACAGTATACAGTGACTCGCGTATAAGCCGAGGGGGGGACTTTTCAGCCCAATTTTTGGGCTGAAAAACTCGGCTTATACGCGAGTATATACGGTATATGTATTTGAGGGAAATATTATTTTGCAGTTTAGTTGCATTAAAAATGTTTCACTCTTTTGCTATTACAGACTATTGGGTTCCCGACACATCCACGTTTCATTTGTTCATTGGTCAAAAATCAGATTAATAAGGGTTTAGAAAAGAGCGAAGGAAGAATAATAAACTCTACATCTGGACCTCCAGAATGAGCCAACTGATATATTCTCAGGAAAACCTTCCTACATCCAGCGTTAGTCAGTGCAATATAGCGTCTGTAGAAGGCAACTGGTGTGAAAATTTTAATGGAAACCAATTATAATTTTTTTTAGGTAAAAATTCATACAGCTAAGTAAGAAAATACATTTTCAAGACTGAAAAACCCCTTTAACCTCTGAACAAGTAATACAAAAGTAAAGCAGAGAATATTATTTGGCTTTTACCCTTGGTATATGATAAGGCTCGTTAAAGGGTCAATATTGACTTTTAGGATTGCTACTACAATAGGTGGCACTAAAGTTCAAGTCCTCTTTAAAGAGGCAATTTGCATTTACAATTATAATGTAACATCTTTCAATAAATTACCGTACATTGCAATTCAATACAAAACTATGAATAATCCTTTCTCTAAAACTTTCACCAGCAGAAACATCAGGTCCGAGTTATACGTCTCATGAATAAGGCTGTCCTACTTTTCAGTTTTGCAAAGATCTTATAGAGGAACATGGGGCTTCAAGTGTACCTCCATAGGATTGCTTACACAGTTCTTTTAGAGAAAAATATCGCTATTATTACAGAATAGCGCTCAACAATTTCTGAAAAGACGCATATGGTGGCATGTGGCTTCATCCTAGGGAGCCATCGGGCCTCCACACACTTCCTGATAGGCACAATGAACATGATGTGGTCCTCATGATAACAATTTGATGGCAAACAATCAACTTAAGAAAATAACATCTATTTATACATTTTAGAAATCAAAATATTCTTACCAGGCGTGCTAGTTGGAACAGCGAGTGCATGAACCACAAGGGCTAAGAAGATGAGGTATTTCATGGTTGTAGAAAGCTTCTAAGTTCCTCGAGAAGAGAAGAACCAGAGTATCTTGGGATGATAAAAGGCAATCACTCTGTATTTAAAGTCCTTCCTCAGCTCCTCCCTTGTAAATAAGGTTTTGTGATTTGTAGACAGTCGTGAGCAGGTAGGAAAGGAGCATGAGTCTGCAAAATCAGTTTGTTGAATAGATCAAATGCACTCGAGTCACGAGAAGAATGACGTGAGTGTATATATGATAGTGTCCCAGATTATATACAAAAACTTTACTATGTTTAGATTTTTCTACACTGTTAAAAATAGCAAGATATTGAATTTCTAATTCATGGAAATCAAGAATATGTAGTAGTTTTATTTTCTAGTAATCTATACCCACACTCTGCATGTGATCATCATGTAACACTGGTTTATTGTATCATGTTCAGATGTTTTCCTTTAATTCACTAACAAATTCTATTTTTCCTTTTATTTTAATCATAAGTATGGCGTAGTTTTATTATGCTATTTGTAAAGTACCCAATGTTTATAGTTGATATATTGAATAGTTCTGATTTAAGTTTTTCAAATAAACATGGTATATATTTTCACGCTTTCGGAGGAAGGCGCCCTAGAGTGGACCCAGTGGGCCGTGGTACCGAACTCCCCTGGGTGAGCTGGTCCTAGTTTAACCAACCCCTATACAGGGATTGTCAGGTGCAAGCCCAGGGGGTCTAAATATCAAAGCTGCTAGTACCAGGGGGGTGGCTCATAGGCTTAGCCTATACTTCAGTATAGCTAAGGAAAATTCGAGGGATCAGAGCCTGAGGCTAGGAGAGCAGGAATGGGTCTACTGGAGGAGAGCACAAGGAAGGAGGGCCTGACTAACAGCCAGAGAACCAGAAACTTACTAACTCAATAATCAGGCACCTCCCGGCAGTGGAGGTGGCCTGATATATCAGAGAACGGACAGCTATTGGTTAAGCGGAGTGTCAGGTTGAGCCATGCCGGCCCCTACATTCACAGGGGAGGTGCACGACTGTGCCTAGTGCACCTGATTAGTTTCATGACTTCGACCATTCTAGTGTGCTCATGTGCGAGCCCGGTGGTCAGTAGACAGGAAGGGGACCCGGCGATGGCTCCGAGACTCAGCTGGATGCCCGATCAGTAGAGGAGCAGAGGATGCAGACCCAGGAGAGTTGAGCTGGGGGGCGGTGCCAGGGGACCTAACATATCTTTTGTGGAAGTAGATACCTGAATGCACTGAGAGAGAGCTTAATTGTTTGCTTACAATTAGTATGATTAAAATATGGATATTTAAGTTCAACATATTTTATGTCAGATGATACATTGGCCATTTGCACTAACATACTGTATATTTTACTTTCTATTGCATTTTAATGTTAAATTATGCAATCAGCAGTAAAAATTGGTGCAGTTCTTACTACATTTATAAAACCGAGCTTCTCATCTCTGTTGGGGTGGTTATTTGTTCTTTATTCTGTGCAGGATATTAGTTGTTTCCAGCACTGCACTTTTCTGGACAGAGAGTTCTGATGTCGCTCCTGGGATCTGTTGCAGCCATTTGACCAGTTTAGGGGTCTCTGCTCCGAGTGCTCCTATCGCCATTGGAATTAGTGTTTCCTTCACCTTCCACATCTTCTCCAGTTGTTTTTTGAGGCCCTGGTATTTCTTCAGCTTCTCATATTCCTTCCTTCTGATCATGGGCATATCCAGTGAGGGGCGGGGGGAGGGATAGCTGCCCCCCCCAGAGCCAAAAAAATGTCCAGTACATCCATGTAACTATGCCGCTTAGGGGCCCACCATGTGTCGGGGAGGAGAGCCTACCACCTCTTACTGCTGCTGCCACCCCCACCCCGCCCCTCGCTTCCTCTTACCCAGTGGTGCTGACGTGCATTTCCCTGTGCAATGTATATAAGCAGGTTGGTATCACCTCCACCACAGTAGGAGTAGGAGGCATTTCCTGTTGTATGCGTTCCAAAGTTGAATTCAGGATGGCACCGCCTCCTCCTGAGTCTTCAGTCTCTGCAAGGACATCAGAGCAGCGAGGGAACAGGGAGAGATAAGTAGAGATTTATTTTTTTTGAGTAAACGGTGGCCAGAGGACAATGGGGGGAGGAGGGGGTGTAACACGCCCATCCCAGAGCCGTGGGGTACTCGGAACCGGGCGATACAATTCTTCGGGAATGTCACGGTGGCGAGACCCTCTCCGTGACTCTGGCCATGTCATAAAAGTGGGGAACACCAGGTACAAGTCTCCTTCCGGACTGCTGGAGAAGTTCTCCACTTCCACCTCACGTGCTGGAGATCTCTGGTCACCTTCGTTCTTTGGCGGCCACCGGAACCCTTGCTGCTTCTCTGGCAGAATGTGTCATCACACTTGCCTCAGCACTCCTTCCACCCTCTCCCCTTCGGGGCAGTTCCTCTCCATTTTGCTGTCGGCCACACCAGGAGGTTGATCCCCCCAGCCGACGGACAAGTACTTTACTATTGTAGTCTGTACAGTGGGTGGATATGGCTATTTGTGCCATTCGGAACCCGGGTTACGAAAAGAGGCCACACCACTCCCTTTTGCCTAGATATGGCGCTTGTTCTTTTTGGGGGGTGCCATTACACAGTCTTATTGCATAGTGTTTGGGCGCACTGGATTCAGTTTACCGGATTGGTACATCCTATTCGTGATGCCAAATTGACACTCCCATACAAGGGCCATGAGCTACTCAGAACCGTGCAGTACAATTCTTTGGGGATGTCACGGTGGCGTGACCCGTCTCCGTGACCCTCGCCGTGTCATAAAAATGGGGGTTAATTATATGGGATCCTGTTCATGATGCCAAATTGACAGGCCCGCCACCAGGACCGTGGGGCACTCGGAACTGGGCCGGAAAGTTCTTTCTTTGGATGTCACGGTGGCGTGTCCCAGCTCCGTGGCCCTGGCGATGTCATAAAATTGGGGGAAAGTTTATATGGTAAATTAATTTGTGACGACACCAATGGTATTTGGTATTTGGATGGCCAACACTGCAGTTCAGGTCCACTGGGGTAGTTTATGATGCAGTAAATATGATACAGCTCTCCACAGGTAGAGCAAGGCCCCAGGGCAGTTGTAAAGTCTATTTGATTATGGTATCACATATAGTGCAGGGCAGATGACACAGTAAATAATTTGAGGACACAGCAGGGTGCAGTCTTCACATTTTACTCACAGTTATCAAAGTTCTGACAGTTCTCCAGGTTTTCAACAACCAACCAGGTGCTGTGTCCTCCAGGTCAGGGATCCAGCCAACTTTTGGGTAACTTAGGTGCACTTTACCAGGACCCCCTTCTGGTGTACCTTCCTGGTCATCTCTCTGCACTGGCTCTCTCCCTCCTGCCCTGCGCCTTACACTCAGTTTCCCAAGCCAGCAGCCTCAGGTCATGTTGGGCAACGTTTTCCTAGTCCCCTTGACCCTATGCCGCTGCCTTTTCAGCAATTAAGTGTGGATTTGGCTGCTGCACATTAAGATACTGCAACCTCCGGTTCACTAGCTGAGTCCTACTGTCTCTACACTAGTCTGGGCCTGATCCGCACTGCGACCTACTCTCTCCACCTGAGTACGGTCACGGTCGGTGTGGATTTGGGAACCACGGGTGGATTCCTCACTTCCTGTGCCCCAAGGACCCCTTCTTTGTCTCTGGATCCCCTCATTGGCTCCTGGGTCTCTCCTTTCCTTTTCTTTCCTTGTCCTGGGGTGAGCCTCTCACAGCTCCAGTCCCTAGGACGTCTCTCTTGTCACTCATCTCATGACAGACTCCTCTTAACAACTGACTAACCGACCAACTGATGTTTTCCTCACATTCTCTCCACTTCCTCTGCTTTCGGATGTCCTACCCTTATCTACTTCCTTCACCCAACCCCTCTACCTAGTTTCTCCCTCCAGTCTGAGAGGGGGCCATCCCGAAATAGGGTCGTGTCATGTGCTTAGACGACGCTGACATTGCTGGATGCTGCTGTGTATGTTTGTATTTAAGAACTGCATGGTTGATAGTTGTGAAGGTCCTGGCCTCCTGTGTTGTGCTCCAGAACTGCATTCACTATTAGGTTCAACTGCTGGTTCAGGGGTTAATGTGTGACACACCAGAACACCCCTCACCCTAGCCTTTAAGTAGCCTCCCCTTCCAACATGTGGTGCTACTGATAGAGTTTCACTCTATGCCTGGAAGCCGTGCTGTGCAGTTCTGTGTGTTTGTGTGGCTGAGGTCCTTTCCTTTGGAGTTGGTGTATCCCAGTTCTGGGGAGGGAGGTGAGGGGGGAATAATGCAAGGCTGGTGGAGGAGTTTTAGGCTGGATGCCCGAAAATTTCCACCTTCAGAGATACCTTCGGCATCAGGGCCATTCAGGGTTCCTAGACTAGGGTCAGACTAGCCTTCCCTGGTCACCCTGCCCATAACTGTCATTCCTTCATCAGCAATCTCACTACACCGATGACAGGTCCGCCCAGATCCCCTGGCCTGGAGTGCTGTTTGGTGCGGGACTGTGGGTACCGGGTAGTTCCCTCTCCTTACCCGAGAGTAGAGTACCACACTCCTGGCTGAGGTTCAGTACCTCTTTGGTGACTGGACCCTCAGGGGCGCCACATACCCCCCACGTAGAACACAGCATGTCTGCGGGTTGGAACAGAGTAAAAACAGACAGGTGTTAAGACATGCAAAATTTTCTGGAATGCATTCCGGCAGGTTTAACAGTTAAGCAGGTATCTATCTCTTGCCTTTATGGGAGGCACTCTTCACTTGAATATTGCATATAAATACCGGAAATATAAAACATAGAATTATACTAAACAAATCTTTCTCAATTAAGTTCAACAGTGTTCAGTGAGATCCCCAACTGAGATGTTCTTCTCACAATCCTAAGTGCAATGTGGGGGACCCATTTCAAAGCCCCAACATTGACCCTGAGCGTGGCTACAGGGCATAGCTGGTCAGCTCGTCGGACCACTTTTCGGCCACCCAGACGGTTTTTGTTATTTGTAAAGTACAGGTAGTTCAACTCACACTCACAATGCTGGCTGTAAAACCAACATGGAGAACATTAAGGGTTAACTATGTTCAAGAAAAGTTCTGGCCATTCACTGTCCATGACCATATTGTCCTGTAATTACTGGGTTTACACACTCACTCTAATTACTAATTACTCTAACACACATTATCACACATTGAACACCTAACCAGGTTAACTAACTATTAACTAACTATATACATTATGCTAACACTCTCTACTTCTATTCCAGGGCAGTTCATAGGATCATTGGCCACCCTTTTGTCTGAGGATTTCCGTAGCCAGGTTGTCACTTGGTGGCACAGCCTGCAGTAATTCTGTAACCAGGGTCTGTGTTGCTTGTGTTCACACTGCAACCTGGGTTGAAACTGCAGGGTTTGATTCAGCAACTGGGATTGGAGCATCTGGGCTTTTTACTGCATCCGGGGCTGAAGCTGCAGAGCATGGTGCACTGAGCAGGTTTGAAGCTACTGAGTTTGTTGATGCTGACGGGGTTAAGGCTTCTGGGCGAGGTACAGCTGTCGGGGTTGAAGCCACTCGTGGTCAGCCTGGCTCTACAACCACGGGCACTGGGGCCAGCATCTCCTGCTGCACAAACTCTATATCCACCAGGGAAACCAGGTCCAGGTCTCCTTCCGGACCGCTGGGGGAGTCCTCCGCTTACACCCCACGCGCTGGAGATCTCCGGTCACCTTTTTTCATGGCACCATTGGGGCCCTTTCTGCTTCTCTGTCAGCACATGTCGTCGCACTTGCCTCAGCACACCTTCTGCCCTCTCCCCTTCGTGGGCGGTTCCTCTCCATTTTGCTGTTGGACACACCAGGATCCCCCAGCCGACGGACAAGTCCTTTAACATTGTAGTCTCCACAGTGGGCGGGCATGACTTTTCGCGCAATTCGGCCCCCTGCCCATGATGAGAATCCACACCACTTCCTTTTGCCTAGACATGGCGCTTGTTATTTTTGGCGGGCACTTTTACAAAGTCTTATTGCATAGTCTTTGGACGCACAGGACCCGGTTTAACGGGTTGGTACATCCTGTTCATGATGCCAAATTGACACGCCCACATGAGGGCTGTGGAGTACTCAGAACCGGGCCATACAGTTCTTCGGGGATGTCACAGTGGTGTGACCCAGCTCTGTGACCCTGGCCTTGACATAAAAATGTGGTTTAATTACATGGGATCCTGTTCGTGATGCCAAATTGATACGCCCGCCACCAGGACCGAGTGGTACTTGAAACCAGGCTGGATAGTTCTTTCTGGGGATATCACGGTGGCGTCACCTGGCTCCGTGGCCCTGGCTGTGTCATAAAAGTGGGGGTAAATTTATATGGGGAATTAATTTGTGAGGCCACCCGTGGTATTCGGCAATTGAACGGCCGACACTATGGTTCCGGTCTGCTGGGGCGGTTGGTGATGCAGCAAAGATGTTACAGTTCTCCACAGGTAGAGCGAGGCCCCAGGGCAGTTGTAAAGTCTATTTGATGAAAGTATCACATGTAGTGCAGAGCAGATGATGCAGCAAAAAATTTGAGGACACAGCAGGGTACAGTCTTTACATTTTACTCACAGTTCTCACAGTTCTGATAGTTCTCCAGGTTTTCAACAACCAGCCAGGTGCCGTGTCCTCCATGTCAGGGATCCAGCCATCTCTCGGGTAACTTAGGTGCACTTTACCAGGACCCCCTTCTGGTGTACCTTCCCAGGTCATCTCTCTGTGCTGGCTCTTGCCCTCCTGCCCTTTGCCTCACACTCAGTGTCCCAAGCGAGCAGCTTTGGGTCCTGTCGGGTGACATCTTGCTAGTCCCCTTGACCCTATGCGTCTGCCTTTTTCAGTGATTCAGTGTGGATTTGGCTGCCGCACATGAAGATACTGCAGCTGAGTCTTACAGTCTCTTCACTAGTCTGTGGTCAGTCCCCACTGCGACCTGCTCCCTCCACCTGACTATGGTCATGGTCAGCATGGATTCGGGCGCCACGGGTGGATTCCTCACTTCCCTTGCCTCTAGGACCATTTCTTTGTCCTTGGAGCCCCTTAATGGCTCCTGGGTCTCTCCTTTCCTTTCCTTGACCTGGGATGAACCTCTCACCGCTCTAGTCCCTAGGACATCTCTCTTGTCACTCCAGCACTCTTGTCCCTGACAGAAGTTATGTTGCTTATCCATGTTATGTAAATAATAGCTTATAACCTGACGTTAAATTCATCCATTGGTTTATAAATTACTCTTTTGAAAGCTGAAACCCTCCCAAATGTGGTTTAGGTTAAGAAAATAAATTGGCATCACTGCTGAAATTTTGATCATTTAATGAACACAGATTTTGGCAAGGCAAAAGTTTTGTCGCCTGGTCATATAATGCACCCAATCCTAGTTTACATCCTCACCTGTGCTCAGTAAATGATCAGTTAATTAGTGGGTGTGTATGAAAAGAAACCCAGCACCCCATACCTTCACTTGAACTGCAACTTGAGCTCTGACAACATGCCAAAAATCCACCCTGTGACCAAAGCCTTGACTAGCAAGAGGCTGAAGATCAGATCCACTGCAGAGGTGGCTGGCACCTTTAATGTGTCTCAACATCAAGAACAAAGAATTAAAATATATTTGAAGAGACTAGAAATGTGTTTGACAAGCCCAGGTCCGGCAGACCCCACAAGACAACTGATCAGGAGGAACGTTTCTTGGTTAGAAAATCCAAAGCAAGCCCCTCTTCCACTACAGCAGAGCTCCAACAAGCCTGGTCACCTCAAGTCCCTGTGTCAACTAGAACAGTTTGTAGGATTCTGTCTCGAAATAGCCTCCATGGTCGAATCAGTGCCCAGAAGCCAGCACTAAACAAAAGGCAATTAAAAAATAGTGTGGCATTTGCAAAGTCCCACAGCCTGCTAAACAGTGGCAGAAGGTGGATTTCTCTGATGAATCTTCAGTAGAATTACACCACAGCCACCGCAAATACTGCAAGAGACCTACTGGAGCCTGTATGCATCCAAAATACACTCAGAAAACAGTTACATTTGGTGGTTAAAAGATCATGGTCTGGGGTTACATTCAGTATGGGGGTGTGCAAAACATTTGCAAGGTGGAAGGCAATATCAATAGCCTAAGATATCAAGAAATATTTGCTATCTCTTATATTCCAAATCATAAAAGGGGTCAAATTCTGCAGCAGGATGGTGCTCCATCTCATACATCCATCTCTACAACAAAGTTCCTCCAGGCAAAAAGGATCAAGGTGCTCAAGGACTGGCCAGCCCAGTCACCAGACTTGAACATCATCAAGCATGTTTCAGGCAGGATGAAGGAGGATGCTTGGAAGACAAAATCAAAGAATCTAGATGAACTCTGGGAGGCATGTAAGACTGCATTCTTTGCTATACCTGATGACTTCATTAATACATTATATGAATCATTGTTGAACCATATGGATGCAGTCCTTCAAGCTCATGGTAGTCACACAAAATATTAAATATGATTCTAATAGCATCACAACTTCAATCACTAATATTATGCAACATATATTTGTATTTTAAATTCATTATTTGTTTGAATATCACATTACTTTCTGTGGGTAACAAAACTTTTGTCTTGCCAAAATCTGATTATTCTGTGTTCATTAAATGATCAATATTTCAGCATTGATGCCAATTTATTTTCTTAATCTAAACCACATTTGGGAGGGTTTCACCTTTCAACAGAGTAATTTATAAAACCAATGGATGAATTTAACATCAGGTTATAAGCTTTTACTTACATAACATGGACATAAGCGACATAACTTCTGTCAGGGACTGTACTAACTGACCAACTGACATTTTCCTTACGTTCTCCCCTATTTATTTCCTCCACCCAACCCCTTTACCTAGTTCCCCCTCCAGCCTGAGATGGAGCCCTCCCTAAATAGGGTTTGCCCAGATCCCCTGGCGTGGAATGGTGTGGTGTTGGGTGCGGGTGTGTGGATACTGTGTAACGCCCCCTCCTTACCGAGAGTAGGGTACCACACCTCTGGTTGAGGTGCAATACATCTGTGGCGACTGGACCCTTAAGGGAACCACAGGTGCATTATACAGTATGAAAAGTTATGAAACTGCATATATGAGGCTGCAGTATATGAAGCTGCACTATATAGAATGTTATGAGGCTGCACTATATGGAGAGTTATGAGGCTGCACTATATGATATGGAGAGTTATGAAGCTGCACTATATGTAAATTTATGAGGCTGCACTATATGGAGAGTGATGAGGCTGCACTATATGGCGAGTTATGAGGCTGCACTATATGGAGAGTTATGAGACTGCACTGTATGGGGAGTTATGAGGCTGCACTATATGATGAGATATGAGATTGCACTATATGGGGAGTTATAAGGCTACACCATGTGGAGAGTTATTAGGCTGCCTTACCATATATGGAGGACAAGAAAGGGGGGTGGGAGCGCATGTGAAGGAAGCTTAAACAAGGGAAATTTGTTGGAAGGGGCCATATGGCCACTCACCATAGGTGGTTGTGCACGCCCTGCACAACTACGGTGCATCGCCTCAGTGTTATGCCTCCTCCTTGGAGGTAATTGTAGAGATAGCTGGCAGTATCCACAGATTCTGGAGATCTATGCTGTTGGTCATGTGACCAAACCAGAAATACATCATTACAGGTCCTTCAGTGGTGAATGCAAGCTTCTTCCAGCAGGTCCTGTGGTTTAGGAACGATGTTTGAAGATTCTCCTCCTGCCCAGAGCTGCTCCTGCCGGTATTACCCGAAGGTATGGATAATGGAGACAGCAATTTAACGGTCTGTGTAGTGCTACGATCAGGAAGAGTCAGGGAGATGGAAATATTTGTAAAAAAGTTTTATTAACCTCTTACAAGCCACAACGTGTTTCCGCAGCACAGCGCTGCCTTTATCAGCTGATGTAAAGTTTCAAGTTTTGCACCTGATGAAGGCAGCGCTGTACTGCGGAAATGCGTTGTGGCTTGTAAGAGGTTCATAAAACCTTTTTACAATTATTTCCATCTCCCTGAATCTTCCTGATCCTAACGCTCCACAGACCGTTAAATTACTGTCTCCATTATCATATATGGAGGGCTTTGAGGGTGCATTATGCTATATGGATGACTGAGGCTGCATTATACTGTATAGAGAGATATGAGGCAGCATTATACTGTATGTAGGGATGTGAGGCTGCATTATACTATATATAGGGATGTGAAACTGCATTATACTGTATGGAGGGCTGTGAGGCTGCATTGTACTATATGGAGGATAATCAAGGTTCAATATAATAATTTAATGAGTACGGGGCTACTTTATGAATGAATTGGAAAACTATGGAGGTGGGAGGGGGAAGACCATATAAACCATGATGGGGGACATATATACCACGATAAGGGCCATATTCCAGGAGGAGGGCCATATATAGCAGTATGAGGGACATTAATACTTAATGAAGGGAAGGAGGGGTCAATTTGTGAGTCTTTATACGATTTAGAATAGTACATACAGTACAGTATTTTTTTTACCGTATGTGCATTGGAAAAGGGGTAGTCTTATACGGCGAATATACCCCAAATCCTATATTTTAAGTGGAAAAGTTGGGGGTCATCTTATATGCCCAGTCGTCTTATACACCGGAAAATACGGTATATTTATAAAGGAATCGTACGAAACAAAATTAGATAGGGCGACAACGAATAATCAGTTGTTTACCACGTGGAAATGGAGAAAAATCGAGAAATATCTAGAGCCACCTAGCGACTGGTAGAGGAATCCATTATCTATGTCAGCCAGCCAATGGAACTCAAAGGAGGGAGAGGGCTCTAGCAGAGTCCACAGGTGGCAACCAATAAGAGAAGAGGGATTGCTTTCTTCCTGCGCTTTATACTTATCTCGCTGTGCTCCCTCGGTGACCACAGCAGTGTATTCTGTTCCCCCGCCAGGCCGCAGCGAGTGCGGACTCTGGGACCCTGAAGCACCATGTCGTCAGTGACCATGGCTTGTTCCCCCTTAGTTTTGATCCTGGGTACGCCCCTATTTCTGCATTGCTGTTATCAGCTCTTTGTCTACTATCATGATATCTAGTTGGCCAGCCAACACCTGCTTATCCATCTGGATCTTAAGGGCCCACAGGATTTTAGCCCTTTCATGCTCTACCACTTTTTCTGGGCCTCCCACCTGGACTTAGGGGGACTTAGCTCATACGCTGTACAGATGTTCCTGTATACAATTCCTGCTACTTGGTTGTGGCGTTTGGTGTACACTGTTCCTGCTTGCATTTTGCATCCTGCCACTATGTGTTGGACAGTTTCTGAGGTTTCTTTATAAAGTCTGCACCTTGGGTCTTGTCTTGTGTGGTAGATACCTGCTTCTATCAATCTGGTAGTTAGCGCCTGCTCTTGTGCTGCTCTTATTTGTACCTCTGTGCTGTATTGGAGTGCAACTTTCTTCAGTCATTGGTCAGATTTCACCATGTCAGCCACCTCCATTATCTGTCAATGGTACATCCCATACAGCGAATTGTCTTGCCAAGGTACTTCATACTCCTGTTCATCCTAACATGACTGTTGTTGTTGCTGCTTTAGACTCTCCCTCAGCATCTCATCTTGTGATGCAATTCTTCTGATGTATTTTTAATGGTCGCAAGTATCGGGGGTATTCGGACAACCGGGTTCACTCAGGGTACCTGAATGCTTTGGTCTGTAATGTATGTACACTTTGATGATGTTTGTAACGTTCATTTGATGATCGCACAGTAATAAACATGGCAGCTGTATGTATAGTTTCTTGGACTGTTAATATAACTAGCCCTTCATAGGATACATTTTGACTCTGCTCTCTTTCTGTATAAATGTTGTACGTAAGTTGTATCCATGACTTAATTATGTACCAATTGAGCCGTTGGTTCCTTGTTTTACATATGGATTTTCTTATGTGATAACATTTCATAGAGGACGAGTATATGGTCATTATATGTTTCACATCCATGATCTTATAGGTCTGTTCACACTGATGAAACACCATAATATGGATATTGCTTATAGGAAAACTGTCAATCCAAAAATCCATATGTAGCTGATATCATTTTCTAATTCCTCCCTCTATTCATGTATTTCCATTATTTATGCTTCCCTCCTATCTTCTGTAAACTTCAAAATGAAAGATGAATTCCCTCTGTCACTGATGCCCACTCCTACTCAATGATTGAATATTCATGCTTGATGACACTGCCCTGCCTCCACTCTGATCTTTCTGTTGTGTGACTCATTCACTGCAGACAGAGAAGGGAGGGGGGGGTGTAGTTTAGCTACAGCTCTTCATTTCATTGTGTGTATGAGACATGTGCAGTGTGTGCAGTCTGATATATTTCTACAGTATGTGATTATAAGAACATTTGAACATTTGCTCAGCAGATACACACATGTCTGCAGGAAAAACAAAGTTTATATATATACATAAAAAACTTAGAGGCTGCAGCAAAAAACACCTCCCCACTCCCAGCCCAGAAATACAGAGGGGAGGGAGTGAACACAAGCCTGGATTGGTGTGGATATTTAAATGACACTTATACAGCAACTGGATTATTTGGTTGGAAACATAATGGAGAGGACTAATTCACCAGCTCCTTGCAGGCTATTAAGATGCTAATAACATGGAAACTAGAAAGTGCACACCAATGGTTTTACATGTTTTTGAAAGGTCTGCTCAGGCACTATTCAAGAGTAATATTAGTATCATACTGAAAAATGACCTGACAGTGTCCCTTTAATTCTTAAAAATGTGCAGTCACTATTTAATACCATAATACTACTACTAATACTAATACTATTAATAATAATATGTATTCATTTTTATAGCACTATTAATTCCATAGCGCTTTACATACATTTCCAACACTGTCCTCATTGGGCCTCACATTTCAAGCCATACAAGTGCACAACTGTGTTATATGTATAGTACATATTACACATGTCATGGCATTCCTGGCGTGCCCAGTGCCCACTAGCCTTATTCAGCATTCCAGATGAATTGAGGGTGACTGTTGAAATGAATAAACTTATTTCACCATTTTATCATTATGTTTCCTACAAAGATGTCATGCTGCAATAATGACTGCTCCTAACCGCAACCCAATTGTTATATCTTGTGGCATCACATAGATGGGAATAAGCAGCTAGATATTAGGCAACAAGAGTGTGCAAACATTCTACTCTGGTAATGAGTGCTTGGGTCTGAATCCTGTCACTCAATGGAAGAGGCGGGCTGTTTTTGGAAAAAAAAAACCCAAACCCACGGAATTGTGTCAGCGTCTCACTGCCATCTTAGGCCAGCTTCACACCACGTTATTTGGGATCTGGGGCTGTCCGGTGTGAACCGGAGAGCCCCGGATCTGATTTTGACCACATAATATTCCTATGGGGCTGGATGGGACCAGATGGTAGTTTTTTCCATCCGGTTTCCATCTGTCAGTAAGGATCCGGCAGAATTCGGGTTTTTTCCCTGGACACAAAATCGCAGCGTGCAGCGTTTTTGTGTCCGAGGCAAAAAATCTGAAAAAAATCGGATCCTTAATATCAAAAAAGACCCCTAAGGGACTATGGAATATCTTTGAAAATTATCAATTTATTAAAGAGCTTAATTTAAAAGCAATACAATAGAAAATTCTACATTTAATATAAAAAAAGATACAACATGGACTCACAAAAATCATAAATTACAATCAATTCTGGAAGATTTTAGTGGATTACACTATCATTATTTCAGTACCTTATGGCATATGGAGATGCACTATAGAGGAGTATCTAGGGTGTGGATCCCACCCTCACCATAATATCATCAAGTCAAATCACTCAATCCCACAGTAAGGTAATATAATACAGAAAACTGGTATTAATTATGATGAACAGCAGGGTAGCTTTCCCATAATACTCTCCCCTTGTTCAACACCTCCCATTCACTGCCTATCATCACCCACAGTGAGTGTAATCCATACAACATGACATATGGGGGTTGTACACCCACCCCAAATTTGGATGGTACAGACCTCTAGTTGCAGAGCTCCCGGCTGCCCCGACGCCGTTTCGTCACCAGACTTCCTCAGGGGGTCAGTATACCGACCCCCTGAGGAAGTCTGGTGACGAAACGGCGTCGGGGCAGCCGGGAGCTCTGCAACTAGAGGCCTGTACCATCCAAATTTGGGGTGGGTGTACAACCCCCATATGTCATGTTGTATGGATTACACTCACTGTGGGTGATGATAGGCAGTGAATGGGAGGTGTTGAACAAGGGGAGAGTATTATGGGAAAGCTACCCTGCTGTTCATCATAATTAATACCAGTTTTCTGTATTATATTACCTTACTGTGGGATTGAGTGATTTGACTTGATGATATTATGGTGAGGGTGGGATCCACACCCTAGATACTCCTCTATAGTGCATCTCCATATGCCATAAGGTACTGAAATAATGATAGTGTAATCCACTAAAATCTTCCAGAATTGATTGTAATTTATGATTTTTGTGAGTCCATGTTGTATCTTTTTTTATATTAAATGTAGAATTTTCTATTGTATTGCTTTTAAATTAAGCTCTTTAATAAATTGATAATTTTCAAAGATATTCCATAGTCCCTTAGGGGTCTTTTTTGATATTAATGATGTGTGGAATACACTTCTATGGTAAAGATTTTTGAGTTGAAAAAATCGGATCCTGCCTGATCGTAATGGATCCGGTGCTCCCCTAACATTCGATTCTATAGTCGCCGAATAGCGCCGGATCCAACAAAAAATTGGACCGGTTGACAGATGTCGGGTGCTGAAGCTCAGCGCCGGCCGGCGCTGAACCTCAGCACCATGTAGAGCTCCCGGATGAGATTTCAGAACTGTGGTCAGCAGGGGACTGCTCCTGCAGCCAAGGACTGCCGATTCCGGCAGAAAACAGGACTGGAGGGCATATTTGCCCTCTGGTTCTGTTCTGTCCGGGGCTGTTTAGGCTGTGTTCGGTGCATCCAGGAAAACACTGGACACAGCCTGACAGCCCACAACCGTGGTGTGAAGCCAGCCTTAGATGTGCATTTCCAGTGGCAAGCATGCAGGTTCACTGTCTGTTACTGTTCAACTTTGTACTGTGAGGACATCACACAGTGCTTTCCAGATGGATCCCCTGCAAGGCAGTGGCATGGCTGATCTGGAGTGGCATGGCTGATCTGCAATGAGGTGTGGGTCCAATCCTGGGCTCCAATGCAAGATGCAAACCCGAGGAGCGAGTCACAGCAGACAGATGAGATGACACTTACCCTATGGCATCTGAGACAGAGAGCACGACATGTCAGACTGCAGAGGATCTTGCAGCCTGTCTGGCTAAATACTAGTAGCAGCTGGTATGACAGCTACTGGATCCCACTCCCCAATACCACCAGAACCAGGACCAGGACATTTATGAGGAGTCCGAGGAAGAGAAGCACCTAGAAGGCACTGTTTCTCAGCTGTGTGGATCACCCTCACCACCTGCATTCAATTGGGACAATGCCATGTGGAGACCCCTACCCCCACCAAACAACTATCTGACAAGGCATCAACCACCCCATCCTCCTGTGTCCTTTAATGACAAGATTCGATATGCAGATGCCATTGCCCAGGACTAGTTGCATAGGCCTAAGGCTAATGACTTCTTCGAACAATGCACCCAAGGCAAGGTGAAGCCATTCTTACAGGATAAGAGGTATAAGTCCCTAGTGGAACATGGCACTAATCATTGCTGCTACGTCATCTGCTCCACCTTGCATCGTGACCATCTTTCCCTAAGAGTATGTACCATCTTTGTCAGGGATAAGGTCACTTTCATGAAGTTGTGGGGCAGGAAAGGGTGGTATGTGGTTGGTGTTTGTCGGGTTGGCCCCGCCAACCTGTTTGAGAAGTGGCAGGAGGATGCCGACCTGGAGAGAAGATGGCATCGAGTGTGACCAAAGTGACTGTTGGTTGGCCAGCCAGATGTACTCAAACCCACAGGGCATATTGGTGTTCCCCAAGATGGTCCTGGTACTGTCTGTCCTAGAGGGTGTGGTCATCCTTAGTTACTCCATCATCCAGTGGTGGCCATGATGGAATGTGCTTGGATGCAAGTGGTGGCATAATGCCCCTACAGGAGTAGCCTCTGTGTCCTTCCAAGACCATCTGGCAGAAGATTAACATGAGAAAGTGCAACAATCATCCAAGTCATGGCTGAAAATGTCGAGAGACAATGTCAGTGGACCTTACTAAAGGCATGTTGGTAAGTCGGTGAGACAGTGACCCATCCCTTAGTTGGCATTTTGGCCAGAGAATGACTTAAGACAATTTTTTTTCCAGTTTTTGTTGTCCTTACTAAGGCCTGTGTTTTTGTTAAAGTTTTAGTTAAACCTTTAAACATTTACCACCATTTGCGCTTCCCCCTGGTCATGCATGCAGCTTTTGGGGTACAACTGAAAGACCTTAATGGCCTCTACCCTTCATTGCCTTTTCACTGCTTTTTCAGTTTGTGTGCTGCTGCTGGTCCCTGTTGAACTTTCGTTATATTTATATTCTATATATATTGTTATATTTCTTTGTTAGAGACTTATAGTCTGTGTTTGTTATAGTAAAGTCTTTTGAGTTCACTCCTTGTGTGCTGAACTGTTTCTGCAAACAGGTGCTTTGATATTGCCCTACAGAGACTGATGAAAAAGCTGTAGGCCTCTGGCCAGAAGGTGTGAGGCATGTAACTGCAAGACACTACACCCACTCCAGTAAAACAGGGGTGGCCAAGTGCAGTTCTCAAGGGCCGAAAAAAGTGCATGTCTTCAGGACTTCCCTAGCATTGCACTAGGTGCTGGAATCATCCATCAACTCTTCAGCTGATGAAATTAGCACCTGTACAATGCTAAGGAAATCAAGAAAACATGCACTATTCTCAGACTTTGAGGATTGTAGTTTGCCACTCCTGCCCTAGAAGTCTCTATTGAAGTAGCCAGGGGGCAAGAGGAATCTTTGAGCTCTTTCACCACAACTGCGGCTCTCCCTGGACTCTCTTAGACTGGGTCACACTTGAGGCTGACGCAAGCGCTAAAAACGTAGAAAATTCAGACACAGTGCATAGCGTTAACGCTATGCGCTAACAGGCAACTGAGCCCCATAGAAACCCGCTGTTTACCTTAGTAGCAGCCGCACACAAAGCTTTAGGATGTGCGCTTTAGCTGAGCGCACAGGAAATGCGGTCTGCAGCTTTTTCCTGTGCGCTCAGCTAAAGCGCACATTCTGGAGCTTTGTGTGTTGCTGCTGCTAAGATAAACAGTGGGTTTCAATGGGGCTCCATTGCACTAGCAGTGCATAGCATTAATGCTATGCACTGCAACTGAATTTTCTAAGTTTTTAGCGCTTGTGTCTGCCTAAGTGTGACCCTAGCCTTAGGCCCTGTGCCCATGCTGCGTTGTATGATATTTTTTTACACAGATTGAGAATCTGCATTAAAATCTGCATGTCTCTCCTGAGGCCAGAAAAGTGTAGGATAGGTCAGAAGTGCCGTGTCCACATTGCTTTTTTGTTTCTTTGCACACATTGTTCAGATCTCTTTTTTCTGCCCCAAAATCTGCACCAAATCTGCAATTAAAAAAAAAAAAAAATTGGCGCAGCAGTTCTGAACTTTCATAGTCATTCCTGGCTTCAGGATAGACATGCAGATTCTCAAAATCTGCTTGCCAAAATGCATCAAACAACATTGTGGGGCAACAGTGGGATTCTTTACTGTGTGATGCTGGCTGTGTAATCTGCCGTAAAATAAATAATGGAAAAAAAATGCATAGGGCTGTTATTCCCAGCACAGATAAAGCAGACAGCTAGCTGCCTAGTTTTACCTTGGCTCCTAATTAAAAATAGAGCAAAGTCCAACGCACTTTTTTTTGGCAGCCAAGGTAAAAACAGGCAGCTGAGGTTGGCAGCTCACAGCTATCTTCTTTATCTGTGCTAGACTGAAATATACAGCGAAGCCCTACACATTATTTTTCTATTATTCATTTATTTTACACACTTTGACACCAGGTTGGTTGCCGTACACTATTTTGTATGGCAATCCACCACAGGCACCATCCAGATTGAGGAAATGCAGCCTAATTGCAACAGCCAATCACAGATGCTCTCACAGATCATAAGCATCTGTGATTGACTATTGCCAGTCAGTGAAGTGAATATGAAGAAAGCTTAATAGGTGGCTCTGGAAGTAAGTGAACAGCAGACAGGGAGAATGTGAGCAGACCCAGAAGAAGCAAGCAGCGGGAGACTTGTATGATTGATCTTTGTGTGTCTGTTTGTGTGTGTGTTATTTGAGCTGTGTTTGGTAGATTTTAAACACCTTTGATGGTGTTTTCTATGCATTTTGATATTGCCTGCCATTGATTTCAATGGTGTCTGATGGATTTGGTTAATTGTTTGGCAAACAAGTGGGCGAGCACCCCGCCATTTGGGGAATTGTCCCAAATCTGAGCATTCAGGTGTTTGCTCATCTCTAGTATTTAATTAATTTATATATTGCCATTATTACAGAATTCTCCAACCTTATACACATTTTTGTTTAAATAATAAATCTTCATGGAAACTATATTATTTGTATTTATTTTATTTTATTTGCCATTCTAACATTTGCTATTACATTTAAAGAAACATTATAAACTTTCCAATTCTGAAGTTGCTCTTCTCAGCCTCCTGCAAAACATTAGAGTAGAATGGTTATAAAAGTCTGAACATCTACAATGTTACTAAAATGACATATTAACAAGTCAGGAAATCCTCTGATTTTACAATAATAGTCATCCTGTGATAATATCTAAAACTCTCTTTACTTTTTTAGATTTAACATAATTGATTACTATAGAATCTCCAGCATTTTTGACCTTTGACCTTTGGGATCACATACATTTTTTTTCATTACTATATGATTTGTCCTGAGGAAGAATTGTATTTTGGCTTGCAAACACGTTGACTAATAAATAATTTTATTATCAACCTGGACTAACCGGACTTTGATCTTTGGTTAACGACATCGCGAGATTATACTCTACTTATATCATTATTTTCTTTACGGAATATATAAATCTATAACAAAGTAGTTCTTTTTTTACATTTTCTGCTGACTATTACATCATTTTGAAATGATTCTATATTTTTTACAAATATATTTGTGCATTTGTTTTAAACCTTTGATAGTCAACTCACAAATTACCCAATAATTTCAGGTCTCTATCTGCTTTTGTTTACATGCTGTAGTAACTTTGTGACATTTACCCATTTGACTGCATCAATCTACAATGGCTGCAGCAATCAAATGGGCAGAGGACACAAAAATGCTGCATGGATGTATATAGTGGCTGGTAGGGGTCACCAGGGTTTATCAGTTGAATTGTGATCCTTTTTTATTTAATCCAATTTATTGTTATGGAAGAACATCCACTGTGACCGAAACGTTGCCCTGTACACATTTGATGGCTAAATAAAGGCTTAAAATTGCAACTTTCATTATTTTTGGTCAATTTATTTTTTGGATATTTTTTGACAATTTCAGATAACTTTTCTAGTATCTGCAACTTCCATTTCGAAATCTACATTTAGAGAAGAGATCTGAACCATACATTTCCATCAATAATTACGGGGAACACTGTCTGCAGTTATTTTGTTATTTGGCTAATATCTCAAAGTCTTGATACACTACTAAAAAATTTAAGAAGAAAGATTTCAAATTTGCGAACTTGCAGATTAAAAATAATCATAACTTACTGTGGCCCTTGTTTCCCCCCTGCTTGTCTCCAGCATGGTTAGCGGAGTGGGTTGCACCACTTTCATGTGTGTGATCTCCATGGGGAGCTCCTGTAGGATGATTCTCAACACCTTTCAGATGTCGTTTGGGTCTATGTTTAGTTGTTTCAGCAGCAGGTTTAAGAACTTCTTTGTGAGGCCCTGGATGGTCATCGTCATCCGAGTCTTCTGAAGGAGGTGGTCCAGAAGAATTATTATGTCCTACTATATTGTGATGGTCAGATGAAATTTCATTTGAATCTTCTGAACTTTCTGGATGAGGTTCTCCGGAAGAGTTATGATGTGGGGGTAGTCCTGTTACATTATGAGGGTCAAATTGATGGGCATTGCCAGTGGGTAGTGGACCTGGAGGTTTAGGACCAAGTGGACCTCCTGGGCCTCCAGGACCTCCAGTAACTTCAGGGCCTCCAGGACTTCCAGTAACTGCAGGGCCTCCAGGACTTCCAGTAACTGCAGGGCCTCCAGGACTTCCAGTAACTGCAGGGCCTCCAGGACCTACAGAACCTCCAGGACCTCCAGTAACTGCAGGGCCTCCAGTACCTCCAGGGAGTTGTTCTGTTGCAAAAACATTATGTAAATATCTCACATTTCTCCAACATATTACACATGTGTTTTCTGAATAATGCAAATATCTGTGATGGATGAAAAGGCAGAACAATAACGTGGAAAAGGAAGTTAACAATTAACATTGAAATTTAAAGATATAAAAGATACAAATGCATTAATGTATCTTCCAATAACCTATGCAGAAAATAATGAAAGTTAAATGCAAGTAATTGTATAATTTAAAAAATTTTTAACACTGCATGGAATTGCAACTGCTCAGTAGTATGAAATGACAGCTTATAGGAAATATCTATTTTATTATTTACTTATTTATTTTTATTTTTTATTTTTTTAACCCAAAAATATACTGGCGCTAATTAGACTTCTATACTCGTACAGGTAAATGACTGCTATTACGACTCCCTTTTCAAAACTGCTTCAAAGAGATCAACTGTCACCTGCAGGGACATTATTTTTTCCTTAAATATATGTATACGAGGGAAATATTACTTTGCAGTTTAGTTGCATTAAAAATGTTTCACTCTTTTGCTAGTACAGACTATTGGGTTCCCGACACATCCAAGTTTCATTTCTTCATTGGTCAAAAATCAGATTAATATGGGTTTAGAAAAGAGCGACGGAAGAGTAATAAACTCTGCATCTGGACCTCCAGAATGAGCCAACTGATATATTCTCAGGAAATCCTTCCTACATCCAGCGTTAGTTAGTGCAATATAGCGGCTGTAGAAGGCAACTGGGGTGAAAATTTTAATGGAAACCAATTATAATTTTTTTTTTTAGGTAAAAATTCATACAGCTAAGTAAGAAAATACATTTTCAAGACTGAAAAACCCTCTTTAATCTCCGAACAAGTAATACAAAAGTAAAGCAGAGAATATTATTTGGCTTTTACCCTGGGTATATGATAAGGCTCGTTAAAGGGTCAATATTGACTTTTAGGATTGCTACTACCAATAGGTGGCACTAAAGTTCAAGTCCTCCTTAAAGAGGCAATTTGCATATACAATTATAATGTAACATCTTTCAATAAATTACCGTACATTGCAATTCAATACAAAACTATGAATAATCCTTTCTCTAAAACTTTGTTTCGCCAGCAAAAACATCAGGTCCCAGTTTTACGTCTCATGAATATGGCTGTACTACTTTTCAGTTTTGCAGAGATCTTCTAGAGAAACATTGGGCTTCAAGTGTACCTCCATAGGATTGCTTACACAGTTCTTTTAGAAAAAAATATCTCTATTATTACAGAATGGCACTTAGCAAAGTCTGAAAAGAAGCATATGGTGGCATGTGGCTTCATCCCAGGGAGCCATAGGACCTCCACACCCTTCCTGATAGGCACAATGGACATAATGTGGTCCTCATGATAACAATTTGATGGCAAACAATCAACTTAAGAAAATAACAAAAGAAGATCTATTCATACATTTTAGAAGTCAAAATATTCTTACCAGGCGTGCTAGTTGGAGCAGCGAGTGCATGAACCACAAGGGCTAAGAAGATGAGGTATTTCATGGTTGTAGAAAGCTTCTAAGTTCCTCGAGAAGAGAAGAACCAGAGTCTCTTGAGATGACAACAGGCAATCACTCTGTATTTAAAGTCCTTCCTCAGCTCCTCCCTTGTAAATAAGGTTTTGTGATTTGTAGACAGTCGTGAGCAGGTAGGAAAGGAGCATGAGTCTGCAAAATCAGTTTGTTGAATAGATCAAATGCACTCGAGTCACAAGAAGAATGACGTGAGTGTATATATGATAGTGTCCTGGATTATATACAAAAACTTTACTATATTTAGATTTTTCTACACTGTTAAAAATAGCAAGATATTGAATTTCTAATTCATGGAAATCAAGAATATGTAGTGGTTTTATTTTCTAGTAATCTATACCCACACTCTGCATGTGATCATCATGTAACACTGGTTTATTGTATCATGTTCAGATGTTTTCCTTTAATTCACTAACAAATTCTATTTTTGCTTTTATTTTAATCATAAGTATGGAGTAGTTTTATTATGCTATTTGTAAAGTACCCAATGTTTATAGTTGATATATTGAATAGTTCTGATTTAAGCTTTTCAAATAAACATGGTGTATATTTTCACGCTTCCGGCGGAAGGCGCCCTAGAGTGGACCCTGTGGGGCGTGGTACCGAACTCCCCTGGGTGAGCTGGTCCTAGTTTAACCAACCCCTATACAGGAATTGTCAGGTGCAAGCCCAGGGGGTCTAAATACCAAAGCTGCTAGTACCAGGGGGGTGGCTCATAGGGTTAGCCTATACTTCAGTATAGCTAAGGAAAATTCGAGGGATCAGAGCCTGAGGCTAAGAGAGCAGGAATGGGTCTACTGGAGGAGAGCACAAGGAGGGCCTGACTAACAGCCAGAGAACCAGAAACTTACTAACTCAATAATCAGGCACCTCCCAGCAGTGGAGGTGGCCTGATATATCCGAGAACGGACAGATATTGGTTAAGGGGAGTGTCAGGTTGAGCCATGCCGGCCACTACATTCACAGGGGAGGTGCGCGACTGTGCCTAGTGCACAGCTTATTAGGTTCATGACTCCGACCATTGTAGTGTGCTCATGTGCGAGCCCGGTGGTCAGTAGACAGGAAGGGGACCCAGCGATGGCTCCGAGACTCAGCTGGATGCCCGATCAGTAGAGGAGCAGAGGATGCAGACCCAGGAGAGTTGAGCTGGGGGGCGGCGCCAGGGTACCTAACATATGTTTTGTGGAAGTAGATACCTGAATGCACTGAGAGAGAGCTTAATTGTTTGCTTACAATTAGTATGATTAAAATATGGATATTTAAGTTCAATATATTTTATGTCAGATGATACATTGCCCATTTGCACTAACATACTGTATATTTTACTTTCTATTGCATTTTAATGTTAAATTATGCAATCAGCAGTAAAAATTGGTGCAGTTCTTACTACATTTATAAAACCGAGCTTCTCATCTCTGTTGGGGTGGTTATTTGTCCTTTATTCTGTGCCGGATATTAGTTGTTCCCAGCACTGCACTTTTCTGGACAGAGAGTTCTGATGTCGCTCCTGGGACCAGTTTAGGGGTCTCTGCTCCGAGTGCTCCTATCACCATTGGAATTAGTGTTTCCTTCACCTTCCACATCTTCTCCAGTTGTTTTTTGAGGCCCTAGTATTTCTTCAGCTTCTCATATTCCTTCTTTCTGATCATGGGCATATCCAGTGAGGGGCGGGGGGAGGGATAGCTGCCCCCCCCAGAGCCAAAAAAATGTCCAGTACATCCATGTAACTATGCCGCTTAGGGGCCCACCATGTGTCGGGGAGGAGAGCCTACCACCTCTTACTGCTGCTGCCACCCCCACCCCGCCCCTCGCTTCCTCTTACCCAGTGGTGCTGACGTGCGTTTCCCTGTGCAATGTTTATAAGCAGGTTGGTATCACCTCCACCACAGTAGGAGTAGGAGGCATTTCCTGTTGTATGCGTTCCAAAGTTGAATGCAGGCTGGCACCGCCTCCTCCTGAGTCTTCAGTCTCTGCAAGGATATCAGAGCAGCGAGGGAACAGGGAGAGATAAGTAGAGATTTATTTTTTTTGAGTAAACGGTGGCCGGAGGACAATGGGGGGAGGAGGGGGTGTAACACGCCCATTCCAGAGCCGTGGGGTACTCGGAACAGGGCGATACAATTCTTCGGGAATGTCACGGTGGCGAGACCCTCTCCGTGACTCTGGCCATGTCATAAAAGTGGGGAACACCAGGTACAAGTCTCCTTCCGGACTGCTGGAGAAGTTCTCCACTTCCACCTCACGTGCTGGAGATCTCTGGTCACCTCTTTCCATGGCGGCCACCGGAACCCTTGCTGCTTCTCTGGCAGAATGTGTCATCACACTTGCCTCAGCACTCCTTCCACCCTCTTCCCTTCGGGGGCAGTTCCTCTCCATTTTGCAGTCGGCCACACCAGGAGGTTGATCCACCCAGCCGACGGACAAGTACTTTACTATTGTAGTCTGTACAGTGGGTGGATATGGCTATTTGTGCCATTCGGAACCCGGGTTACGAAAAGAGGCCACACCACTCCCTTTTGCCTAGACATGGCGCTTGTTCTTTTTGGGGGGTGCCATTACACAGTCTTATTGCATAGTCTTTGGGCGCACTGGATTCAGTTTACCGGATTGGTACATCCTGTTCGTGATGCCAAATTGTCACTCCCATACAATGGCGATGAGCTACTCGGAACTGTGCAGTACAATTCTTTGGGGATGTCACGGTGGCGTGACCCGGCTCTGTGACCCTCGCCGTGTCATATAAATGGGGGTTAATTACATGGGATCCTGTTCATGATGCCAAATTGACACGCCCGCCACCAGGACCGTGGGGCACTCGGAATTGGGCCGGAAAGTTCTTTCTTTGGATGTCACGGTGGCGTGTCCCAGCTCCGTGGCCCTGGCGATGTCATAAAATTGGGGGAAAGTTTATATGGTAAATTAATTTGTGACGACACCAATGGTATTTGGTATTTGGAAGGCCAACACTGCAGTTCAGGTCCACTGGGGTAGTTCATGATGCAGTAAATATGATACAGCTCTCCACAGGTAGAGCAAGGCCCCAGGGCAGTTGTAAAGTCTATTTGATTATGGTATCACATATAGTGCAGGGCAGATGACACAGTAAATAATTTGAGGACACAGCAGGGTGCAGTCTTCACATTTTACTCACAGTTATCAAAGTTCTGACAGTTCTCCAGGTTTTCAACAACCAACCAGGTGCTGTGTCCTCCAGGTCAGGGATCCAGCCAACTTTTGGGTAACTTAAGTGCACTTTACCGGGATCCCCTTCTGGTGTACCTTCCTGGTCATCTCTCTGCACTGGCTCTCACCCTCCTGCCCTGCGCCTTACACTCAGTTTCCCAAGCCAGCAGCCTCATGTCATGTTGGGCAACGTTTTCCTAGTCCCCTTGACCCTATGCCGCTGCCTTTTCAGCAATTAAGTGTGGATTTGGCTGCCACACATTAAGATACTGCAACCTCCGGTTCACTAGCTGAGTCCTACTGTCTCTACACTAGTCTGGGCCTGATCCGCACTGCGACCTACTCTCTCCACCTGAGTACGGTCACGGTCGGCGTGGATTTGGGAGCCACGGGTGGATTCCTCACTTCCTGTGCCCCAAGGACCCCTTCTTTGTCTCTGGATCCCCTCATTGGCTTCCGGGTCTCTCCTTTCCTTTTCTTTCCTTGTGCTGGGGTGATCCTCTCACAGCTCCAGTCCCTAGGACGTCTCTCTTGTCACTCATCTCATGACAGACTCCTCTCAACAACTGACTAACCGACCAACTGATGTTTTCCTCACATTCTCTCCACTTCCTCTGCTTTCGGATGTCCTACCCTTATCTACTTCCTTCACCCAACCTCTCTACCTAGTTCTCCCTCCAGTCTGAGAGGGGGCCCTCCTTAAATAGGGTCGTGTCATGTGCTTAGACGACGCTTACATTGCTGGATGCTGCTGTGTATGTTTGTCTTTAAGAACTGCATGGTTGATAGTTGTGAAGGTCCTGGCCTCCTGTGTTGTGCTCCAGAACCGCATCCACTATTAGGTTCAACTGCTGGTTGAGGGGTTAATGTGTGACACACCAGAACACCCCTCCCCCTAGCCTTTAAGTAGCCTCTCCTTCCAACATGTGGTGCTACTGATAGAGTTTCACTCTATGCCTGGAAGCCGTGCTGTGCAGTTCTGTGTGTTTGTGTGGCTGAGGTCCTTTCCTTTGGAGTTGGTGTATCCCAGTTCTGGGGAGGGAGGTGATGGGGGAATAATGCAGGGCTGGTGGAGGAGTTTTAGGCTGGATGCCCGAAAATTTCCACCTTCAGAGATACCTTCGGTATCAGGGCCATTCAGGGTTCCTAGACTAGGGTCAGACTAGCCTTCCCTGGTCACCCTGCCCATAACTGTCATTCCTTCATCAGTAATCTCACTACACCGTGACAGATCCGCCCAGATCCCCTGGCCTGGAGTACTGTTTGGTGCGGGAGTGTGGGTACCGGGTAGTTCCCTCTCCTTACCCGAGAGTAGAGTACCACACTCCTGGCTGAGGTTCAGTACCTCTGTGGTGACTGGACCCTCAGGAGCGCCACATACCCCCCACGTAGAACACAGCATGTCTGCAGGTTGGAACAGAGTAAAAACAGACAGGTGTTAAGACATGCAAAATTTTCTGGAATGCATTCCGGCAGGTTTAACAGTTAAGCAGGTATCTATCTCTTGCCTTTATGGGAGGTACTCTTCACTTGAATATTGCATATAAATACCGGAAATATAAAACATAGAATTATACTAAACAAAAACTTTCTCAATTAAGTTCAACAGTGTTCAGTGAGATCCCCAACTGGGATGTTCTTCTCACAATCCTAAGTGCAATGTGGGGGACCCATTTCAAAGCCCCAACATTGACCCTGAGCGTGGCTACAGGGCATAGCTGGTCAGCTCGTCGGACCACTTTTAGGCCACCCAGACGGTTTTTGTTATTTGAACAACTGTAAAGTACAGGTAGTTCAACTCGCACTCACAAGGCTGGCTGTAAAACCAACATGGAGAACATTAAGGGTTAACTATGTTCAAGAAAAGTTCTGGCCAGTCACTGTCCATGACCATATTGTCCTGTAATTACTGGGTTTACACACTCACTCTAATTATTAATTACTCTAACACACATTATCACACATTGAACACCTAACCAGGTTAACTAACTATTAACCAACTATATACATTATGCTAATACTCTCTACTTCCATTCCAGGGCTGTTCATAGGATCATTGGCCACGCTTTTGTCTGAGGATTTCCGTAGCCAGGTTGTCACTTGGTGGCACAGCCTGCAGTAATTCTGTAACCAGGGTCTGTGTTGCTTGTGTTCGCACTGCAACCTGGGTTGAAACTGCAGGGTTTGATTCAGCAACCGAGATTGGAGCATCTGGCCTTTTTACTGCATCCGGGGCTGAAGCTGCAGAGCATGGTGCACTGAGCAGGTTTGAAGCTACTGAGTTTGTTGATGCTGCCGGGATTAAGGCTTCTGGGTGAGGTACAGCTGTCGGGGTTGAAGCCACTCGTGGTCAGCCTGGCTCTACAACCACGGGCACTGGGGCCAGCATCTCCTGCTGCACAAACTCTATATCCACCAGGGACACCAGGTCCAGGTCTCCTTCCGGACCGCTGGGGGAGTCCTCCGCTTCCACCCCACGTGCCCACGCGCTGGAGATCTCCGGTCACCTTTTTTCATGGCAGCCATTGGGGCCCTTGCTGCTTCTCTGGCAGCACATGTCGTCGCACTTGCCTCAGCACACCTTCTGCCCTCTCCCCTTCCTCTCTATTTTGCTGTTGGACACACCAGGATCCCCCAGCCGACGGACAAGTCCTTTAACATTGTAGTCTCTACAGTGGGCGGGCATGACTTTTTCGCGCAATTCGGCCACCCGGCACATGATGAGAAGCCACACCACTTCCTTTTGCCTAGACATGGCGCTTGTTCTTTTTGGCGGGCACTATTACAAAGTCTTATTGTATAGTCTTTGGACGCACAGGACCCGGTTTAACGGGTTGGTACATCCTGTTCATGATGCCAAATTGACACGCCCACATGAGGGCTGTGGAGTACTCAGAATCGGGCCATATAGTTTTTCGGGGATGTCACAGTGGTGTGACCCAGCTCCGTGACCCTGGCCTTGACATAAAAATGTGGTTTAATTACATGGGATCCTGTTCGTGATGCCAAATTGATACGCCCGCCACCAGGACCGAGTGGTATTTGAAACCAGGCTGGATAGTTCTTTCTGGGGATATCACGGTGGCGTCACCTGGCTCCGTGGCCATGGCTGTGTCATAAAAGTGGGAGTAAATTTATATGGGGAATTAATTTGTGAGGCAACCCATGGTATTCGGCAATTGAACGGCCGACACTACGGTTCCGGTCTGCTGGGGCAGTTGGTGATGCAGAAAAGATGTTACAGTTCTCCACAGGTAGAGCGAGGCCCCAGGGCAGTTTTAAAGTCTATTTGATGATGGTATCACATGTAGTGCAGAGCAGATGATGCAGCAAAAAATTTGAGGACACAGCAGGGTACAGTCTTTACATTTTACTCACAGTTCTCACAGTTCTGATAGTTCTCCAGGTTTTCAACAACCAGCCAGGTGCTGTGTCCTCCATGTCAGGGATCCAGAAATCTCTCGGGTAACTTAGGTGCACTTTACCAGGACCCCCTTCTGGTGTACCTTCCCAGGTCATCTCTCTGTGCTGGCTCTTGCCCTCCTGCCCTTTGCCTCACACTCAGTGTCCCAAGCCAACAGCTTTGAGTCCTGTCGGGTGACATCTTGCTAGTCCCCTTGACCCTATGCGTCTGCCTTTTTCAGTGATTCAGTGTGGATTTGGCTGCTGCACATGAAGATACTGCAGCTGAGTTTTACAGTCTCTTCACTAGTCTGTGGTCAGTCCCCACTGTGACCTGCTCCCTCCACTTGACTACGGTCATGGTCAGCATGGATTCGGGAGCCATGGGTGGATTCCTCACTTCCCTCGTCTCTAGGACCATTTCTTTGTCTTTGGAGCCCCTTAATGGCTCCTGGGTCTCTCCTTTCCTTGAACTGGGATGAACCTCTCACCGCTCTAGTCCCTAGGACATCTCTCTTGTCACTCCAGCACTCTTGTCACCAACGCACAGTCCCTGACAGAAGTTATGTTGCTTATCCATGTTATGTAAATAATAGCTTATAACCTGATGTTAAATTCATCTATTGGTTTATAAATTACTCTTTTGAAAGCTGAAACCCTCCCAAATGTGGTTTAGGTTAAGAAAATAAATTGGCATCACTGCTGAAATTTTGATCATTTAATGAACACAGATTTTGGCAAGGCAAAAGTTTTGTCGCCAGGTCATATAATGCACCCAATCCTAGTTTACATCCTCACCTGTGTTCAGTAAATGATCAGTTAATTAGTGGGTGTGTATGAAAAGAAACCCAGCACCCCATACCTTCACTTGAACTGCAACTTGAGCTCTGACAACATGCCAAAAATCCACCCTGTGACCAAAGCCTTGATTAGCAAGAGGCTGAAGATCAGATCCACTGCAGAGGTGGCTGGCACCTTTAATGTGTCTCAACATCAAGAACAAAGAATTAAAATATGTTTGAAGAGACTAGAAATGTGTTTGACAAGCCCAGGTCCGGCAGACCCCACAAGACAACTGATCAGGAGGAACGTTTCTTGGTTAGAAAATCCAAAGCAAGCCCCTCTTCCACTACAGCAGAGCTCCAACAAGCCTGGTCACCTCAAGTCCCTGTGTCAACTAGAACAGTTTGTAGGATTCTGTCTCGAAATAGCCTCCATGGTTAAATCAGTGCCCAGAAGCCAGCACAAAACAAAAGGCAAATAAAAAATCGTGTGGCATTTGCAAAGTCCCACAGCCTGCTAAACAGTGGCAGAAGTTGGATTTCTCTGATGAATCTTCAGTAGAATTACACCACAGCCAACGCAAATACTGCAAGAGACCTACTGGAGCCTGTATGGATCCAAAATACACTCAGAAAACAGTTACATTTGGTGGTTAAAAGATCATGGTCTGGGGTTACATTGAGTATGGGGGTGTGCAAAACATTTGCAAGGTGGAAGGCAATATCAATAGCCTAAGATATCAAGAAATATTTGCTATCTCTTATATTCCAAATCATAAAAGGGGTCAAATTCTGCAGCAGGATGGTGCTCCATCTCATACATCCATCTCTACAACAAAGTTCCTCCAGGCAAAAAGGATCAAGGTGCTCAAGGACTGGCCAGCCCAGTCACCAGACTTGAACATCATTATGCATGTTTCAGGCAGGATGAAGGAGGATGCTTGGAAGACAAAATCAAAGAATCTAGATGAACTCTGGGAGGCACGTAAGACTGCATTCTTTGCTATACCTGATGACTTCATTAATAAATTATATGAATCATTGTTGAACCACATGGATGCAGTCCTTCAAGCTCATGGAAGTCACACAAAATATTAAATATGATTCTAATAGCATCACAACTTCAATCACCAATGTTATGCAACATATATTTGTATTTTAAATTCATTATTTGTTTTAATATCACATTACTTTCTGATGGTAACAAAAGTTTTGTCTTGCCAAAATCTGATTATTCTGTTTTCATTAAATGATCAATATTTCAGCATTGATGCCAATTTATTTTCTTAACCTAAACCACATTTGGGAGGGTTTCACCTTTCAAAAGAATAATTTATAAAACCAATGGATGAATTTAACATCAGGTTATAAGCTTTTACTTACATAACATGGACATAAGCGACATAACTTCTGTCAGGGACTGTACTAACTGACCAACTGACATTTTCCTTACGTTCTCTCCTATTTATTTCCTTCACCCAACCCCTTTACCTAGTTCCCCCTCCAGCCTGAGATGGAGCCCTCCCTAAATAAGGTTTGCCCAGATCCCCTGGCCTGGAATGGTGTGGTGTTGGGTGCGGGTGTGTGGATACTGGGTAACGCCCCCTCCTTACTGAGAGTAGGGTACCACACCTCTGGCTGAGGTGCAATACATCTGTGGCGACTGGACCCTTAGGGGAACCACAGGTGCATTATACAGTATGAAAAGTTATGACTTCATATACTGCATATATGAGGCTGCAGTATATGAAGCTGCGCTATATAGAATGTTATGAGGCTGCACTATATGGAGAGTTATGAGGCTGCACTATATGGAGAGTTATGAGGCTGCACTATATGGCGAGCTATGAGGCTGCACTATATGGAGAGTTATGAGACTGCACTGTATGGGGAGTTATGACGCTGCACTATATGAAGAGATATGAGATTGCACTATATGGGGAGTTATAAGGCTACACCATGTGGAGAGTTATTAGGCTGCCTTACCATATATGGAGGACAAGAAAGGGGGTTGGGAGCGCATGTGAAGGAAGTTTAAACAAGGGAAATTTGTTGGAAGGGGCCGTATGGCCACTCACCATAGGTGGTTGTGCACGCCCTGCACAACTACGGTGCATCGCTTCAGTGTTATGCCTCCTCTTTGGAGGTGTTTGTAGAGATAGCTGGCAGTATCCACAGATTCTGGAGATCTATGCTGTTGGTCATGTGACCAAACCAGAAATACATCATTACAGGTCCTTCAGTGGTGAATGCAAGCTTCTTCCAGCAAGTCCTGTGGTTTAGGAATGATGTTTAAAGATTCTCCTCCTGCCCAGAGATGCTCCTGCCGGTATTACCCGAAGGTACGGATAATGAAGACAGCAATTTAACGGTCTGTGGAGTGCTAGGATCAGGAAGAGTAAGGGAGATGGAAATATTTGTAAAAAGGTTTTATTAACCTCTTACAAGCCACAACGTGTTTCCGCAGCACAGTGCTGCCTTCATCAGCTGATGTAAAGTTTCAAGTTTTGCACCTGATGAAGGCAGCGCTGTGCTGCGGAAATGCGTTGTGGCTTGTAAGAGGTTCATAAAACCTTTTTACAATTATTTCCATCTCCCTGAATCTTCCTGATCCTAACGCTCTACAGACCGTTAAATTACTGTCTCCATTATCATATATGGAGGGCTTTGAGGGTGCATTATGCTATATGGATGACTGAGGATGCATTATACTGTATAGAGAGATATGAGGCAGCATTATACTGTATGTAGGGATGTGAGGCTGCATTATACTATATATAGGGATGTGAAGCTGCATTATACTATATGGAGGGCTATGAGGCTGCATTGTACTATATGGAGGATAATCAAGGTTCAATATAATAATTTAATGAGTATGGGGCTACTTTATGAATGAATTGGAAAACTATGGTGGTGGGAGGGGGAAGACCATATAAACCATGATGGGGGACATATATACCACGATAAGGGCCATATTCCAGGAGGAGGGCCATATATAGCAGTATGAGGGACATTAATACTTAATGAAGGGAAAGAGGGGTCAATTTGTGAGTCTTTATACGATTTAGAATAGTACATACAGTACAGTATTTTTTTTACCGTATGTGCATTGGAAGAGGGGTAGTCTTATATGGCGAATATACCCCAAACCCTATATTTTAAGTGGAAAAGTTGGGGGTCATCTTATATGCCCAGTCGTCTTATACACCGGAAAATACGGTATATTTATAAAGGGATCGTACGAAACAAAATTAGATAGGGCGACAACGAATAATCAGTTGTTTACCACATGGAAATGGAGAAAAATCGAGAAATATCTAGAGCCACCTAGCGACTGGTAGAGGAATCCATTAGTGATGGGCGAATGCTAAATTACTCGGAATCGCTTGACTCTAGCGAGTCCGAGCCCAGGACTCGCTACTCGTTGCGAGTCTAGCGAGTCCAATGTTAATGAATGGGGAAGCGAGTAATAGCGAGTAGTGTGAAATTTACAAATCGCAGATGTGTCTCGGAAGCTTCAGCCTGAAGCAATCCTAGTTTTGTCATTTATTTGCATTGCTCGTTTACTTTGTAAGTAATCGCTGACTCGCACAGATAAGATCCTGTCTTCTCTGTGTTCTGGCTGCCCCAGCTCCAGGGTCCTAGAGCCTGCCTGCTGCCTGATGTAGCAGTGCTGAGATTGTTCTCAGTCTGCTCATTCCCTGTGTACAGACATGAATGTCTGTGCACAGAGATGATGTAGCAGAGCTGAGATTGTTCTCAGTCTGCTCATTCCCTGTGCATAGAGATCTATATATATGCACAGGGGATGTAGCAGAGAGGACATCGCGTTTTGGATTGCGTCGGACGGAAGAGGATTTTTTTAATTAAAGATGGAGTCCCTAATGGCTTTTTTTTTATTTCTAATAAAAAAATTTCTTTGTTGTGTTTTTTTAAAACAATTTAATAGAAATTCATGGCGGTCATGTCTAATATTGGCGTGACCGCCATAAATTTCGGGCTTAGGGCCAGCTGATAATACAAAGCTGGCCCTAACCCCTTTATTACCCAGCGTGCCACCGCTACCAGAGCCGCTGGAAGAGCGGGGTTCAGCGCCAGAGGATGGCGCTTCAATGAACGCGCCATCGTCTGGGGCGGCTGCGGGCTGCAATTTGCAGCGGGGGGTGCCCAGAAAGCGGGGGGCATCCCTGCGCTGCGGATTCCAGCCCCCAGCTGCTTAGCTGTACCTGGCTAGACATAGAAATTGCGCGGAGCCCCACGCATTTTTTTTAAATTATTTCATGAAATTCTGAGATTCTGACTCTGACTCTGAGACTCTGACTCTGAAATTCATGAAATAATTTTAAAAAAATGCGTGGGGCTCCGCGCAATTTCTATGTCTAGCCAGGTACAGCTAAGCAGCTGGGGGCTGGAATCCGCAGCGCAGGGATGCCCAAGCTTTCTGGGCACCCCCCACTGCAAATTGCAGCCTGCAGCCGCCCCAGAAGATGGCGCGTTCATTGAAGCGCCATCCTCTGGCGCTGAACCCCGCTCTTCCAGCGGCCCTGGTGGCGGTAGCACGCTGGGTAATAAAGGGGTTAATACCAGCTTTGTTATACAAGCTGGTATTAAGCCCGAGATTCTTAATGTCAGGCCACATTTGACCCAGCCACTAAGAATCTCCAATAAAGGGTTAAAAAAACACAGAGAAAATTTTTTATTTGAAATAAAAAAAAGCCATTAGGGACTCCATCTTTAATTAAAAAAATCCTCTTCCGTCCGACGTAGTCCAAAACGCGATGTCCTCTCTGCTCATCCCTGTGAATAGATAGATGTCTATGCACAGGGAATGAGCAGACTGAGAACAATCTCAGCACTGCTACATCATGTCTGTGAGCAGGCGGGCTCTAGGACCCTGGAGCTGCACAGAGAAGACAGCTGGACTCGGCTCGCAAAGAAACAGCAGTTACTTTGCGAGTTTCCCTGCTATCACTGGCACAGTAGCCAGTCTAATGCAAACAATGGCAATCCTAGTTTTGTCAGCGTTTCTGACAAAACTAGGACTGATATTGATTTGCATTGGACTCGTGCGAGTAATCACTGGGAAACTCGCAGAGTACCGAGTCCTGCGAGTCCCTTACTACTCGCCGAGTAACGAGTCCTAGCGAGTAGATTCGCCCATCCCTAGAATCCATTATCTATGTCAGCCAGCCAATGGAACTTAAAGGAGGGAGAGGGCTCTAGCAGAGTCCACAGGTGGCAGCCAATGAGAGAAGAGGGATTGCTTTCTTCCTGCGCTTTATACTTATCTCGCTGTGCTCCCTCGGTGACCACAGCGGTGTCTTCTGATCCCCCGCCGGGCCGCAGCGAGTGCGTACTCTGGGACCCTGAAGCACCATGTGATCAGTGACCATGGCTTGTTCCCCCCTAGTTTGGATCCTGGGTACGCCCCTATTTCTACATTGCTGTCTTCAGCTCTTTGTCTACTATCATGATATCTAGTTGGCCAGCCAACACCTGCTTATCTATCTGGATGTTGAGGGCCCACAGAATTTTAGCCCTTTCATGCTCTACCACTTTTTCTGGGGCCTCCCACCTGGACTTAGGGGGACTTAGCTCATACGCTGTACAGACGTTCCTGTATACAATTCCTGCTACTTGGTTGTGGCGTTTGGTGTACACTGTTCCTGCTTGCATTTTGCATCCTGCCACTATGTGTTGGACAGTTTCTGAGGTTTCTTTACAAAGTCTGCACCTTGGGTCTTGTCTTGTGTGGTAGATACCTGCTTCCATGAATCTGGTAGTTAGCGCCTGCTCTTTTGCTGCTCTTATTTGTACCTCTGTGCTGTCTTGGAGTGCAACTTTCTTCAGTCATTGGTCAGATTTCTCCATGTCAGACACCTCCATTATCTGTCAATGGTACATCCCATACAGCGAATTGTCTTGCCAAGGTACTTCATACTCCTGTTCATCCTAACATGACTGTTGTTGTTGCTGCTTTAGACTCTCCCTCAGCATCTCATCTTGTGATGCTATTCTTCTGATGTATTTTTAATGGTCGCAAGTATCGGGGATATTCGGACAACCGGGTTCACTCAGGGTACCTGAATGCTTTGGTCTGTAATGTATGTACACTTTGATGATGTTTGTAACGTTCATTTGATGATCGCACAGTAATAAACATGGCAGCTGTATGTATCGTTTCTTGGACTGTTAATATAACTAGCCCTTCATAGGATACACTCTGCTCTCTTTCTGTATAAATGTTGTATGTGAGTCGTATCCATGACTTAATTATGTACCAATTGAGCCGTTGGTTCCTTGTTTTACAAATGGATTTTCTTATGTGATAACATTTCATAGAGGACTAGTATATGGTCATTATATGTTTCACATCCATGATCTTATAGGTCTGTTCACACTGATGAAACACCATAATATGGATATTGCTTATAGGAAAACTGTAAATCCAAAAATCCATATGTAACTGATATCATTTTCTAATTCCTCCCTCTATTCATGTATTTCCATTATTTATGCTTCCCTCCTATCTTCTGTAAACTTCAAAATGAAAGATGAATTCCCTCTGTCACTGCTGCCCACTCCTACTCAATGATTGAATATTCATGCTTGATGACACTGCCCTGCCTCCACTCTGATCTTTCTGTTGTGTGACTCATTCACTGCAGACAGAGAAGTGAGGGGGGGTGTAGTTTAGCTACAGCTCTTCATTTCATTGTGTGTATGAGACATGTGCAATGTGTGCAGTCTGATATATTTCTACAGTATGTGATTATAAGAACATTTGAACATTTGCTCAGCAGATACACACATGTCTGCAGGAAAAACAAAGTTTATATATACACATAGAAAACTTACAGGCTGAAGCAGAAAACACCTCCCCACTCCCAGCCCAGAAATACAGAGGGGAGGGAGTGAACACAAGCCTGGATTGGTGTGGATATTTAAATAACACTTACCGTATATACTCGTGTATAAGCCGACCCGTGTATAAGCCGACCCCCCTACTTTTGCCCCCAAAACCTGGGAAAATCTATTGACTCGCGTATAAGCCGAGGGTGGACCCCAGCACAGGTATGCAGCCCCAGCAGTGGTATACAGGCCCCAGCAGTATGATATACAGCAGCCCCCAGTGGTATATACAGCAGCCCCCAGTGGTATATACAGCAGCCCTAGTGGTATTGCACTCCCTATATACAGCAGCCCCAGTGGTATTGCAGCCCCAGTGGTGTATACAGCAGCCCCTATATACAGCAGCCCCAGTGGTATTGCAGCCTCAGTGGTATTGCAGCCCCCATATACAGCAGCCCCAGTGGTATTGCAGCCCCAGTGGTGTATACAGCAGCCCCTATATACAGCAGCCCCAGTGGTATTGCAGCCCCAGTGGTGTATACAGCAGCCCCTATATACAGCAGCCCCAGTGGTATTGCAGCCCCAGTGGTGTATACAGCAGCCCCTATATACAGCAGCCCCAGTGGTATTGCAGCCCCAGTGGTATATACAGCAGCCCCTATATACAGCAGCCCCAGTGGTATTGCAGCCCCAGTGGTGTATACAGCAGCCCCTATATACAGCAGCCCCAGTGGTATTGCAGCCCCAGTGGTATATACAGCAGCCCCTATATACAGCAGCCCCAGTGGTATTGCAGCCCCAGTGGTGTATACAGCAGCCCCTATATACAGCAGCCCAGTGGTATTGCAGCCCCAGTGGTGTATACAGCCCCTATATACAGCAGCCCCAGTGGTATTGCAGCCCCAGTGGTGTATACAGCCCCTATATACAGCAGCCCCAGTGGTATTGCAGCCCCAGTGGTGTATACAGCCCCTATATACAGCAGCCCCAGTGGTATTGCAGCCCCAGTGGTGTATACAGCCCCTATATACAGCAGCCCCAGTGGTATTGCAGCCCCAGTATACAGCCCCTATATACAGCAGCCCCAGTGGTATTGCAGCCCCAGTATACAGCAGCCCCAGTGGTATTGCAGCCCCACACAAATGCTGGCACACGTCCCCCCTGTTGTAAGGCCCCCCCTGCTGATTACTTACCATCCCTGGTCTTCAGCAGCACCCCGGCGCCGGTCCTCTGTGCTCCGGTCCTCCGCGATCCCGTCCTCTGTGCTCCGCTCCACGGCTGCATCCGGGTTCCCCGCGCGTCGCAGAAGCAATGACGTCATCGCGTCGGCGACGCGCGGGGAACCCGGATGCAGCCGTGGAGCGGAGCACAGAGGACGGGATCGCGGAGGACCGGAGCACAGAGGACCGGCGCGGAGGTGCTGCTGAAGACCAGGGATGGTAAGTATTCAGCAGGGGGGGCCTTACAACAGGGGGGACGTGTGCCAGCAGATTGGGGGGCATTATACACATATATGCACTGCTCCCCCTGCCGCTGATTGACAGGGGGATGCAGTGCATATGTAATGAGCGGCCCCACGTGACGGGGCCGCTCAGTATACAGTATCCCCACCGCCTCCTCCTGCCTCCCCAGCCCGACACAGCCCCCACCCCACTCACCCTGTATATTGACTCGTGTATAAGCCGAGGGGGGGACTTTTCAGCCCAATTTTTGGGCTGAAAAACTCGGCTTATACACGAGTATATACGGTATACAGCAACTGGATTATTTGGTTGGAAATATAATGGAGAGGACTAATTCACCAGCTCCTTGCAGGCTATTAAGATGCTAATAACATGGAAACTAGAAAGTGCACAATAATGGTTTTACATGTTTTTGAAAGGTCTGCTCAGGCACTATTCAAGAGTAATATTAGTATCATACTAAAAAATGACCTGACAGTGTCCCTTTAATTCTCAAAAATGTGCAGTCACTATTTATTACCATAATACTACTACTAATACTAATACTATTAATAATAATATGTATTCATTTTTATAGCACTATTAATTCCATAGCGCTTTACATACATTTCCAACACTGTCCTCATTGGGCCTCACATTTCAAGCCATACAAGTGCACAACTGTGTTATATGTATAGTACATATTACACATGTCATGGCATTCCTGGCGTGCCCAGTGCCCACTAGCCTTATTCAGCATTCCAGATGAATTGAGGGTGACTGTTGAAATGAATAAACTTATTTCATCATTTTATCATTATGTTTCCTACAAAGATGTCATGCTGCAATAATGACTGCTCCTAACCGCAACCCAATTGTTATATCTTGTGGCATCACATAGATGGGAATAAGCAGCTAGACATTAGGCAACAAGAGTGTGCAAACATTCTACTCTGGTAATCAGTGCTTGGGTCTGAATCCTGTCACTCAATGGAAGAGGCGGGCTGCTTTTGGAAAAAAAAACCCAAACCCACGGAATTGTGTCAGCGTCTCACTGCCATCTTAGGCCAGCTTCACACCATGTTATTTGGGATCTGGGGCTGTCCGGTGTGAACCGGAGAGCCCCGGATCTGATTTTGACCCCATAATATTCCTATGGGGCTGGATGCGGCCAGATGACAGTGTTTTTTCCATCCGGTTTCCATCTGTCAGTAAGGATCCGGCAGAATTCGGGTTTTTTCCCTGGACACAAAATCGCAGCGTGCAGCGTTTTTGTGTCCGAGGCAAAAAATCTGAAAAAAATCGGATCCTGCCTGATCCTGCGATCCGGTGCTCCCCTAACATTCGATTCTATAGTCGCCGGATAGCGCCGGATCCAACAAAAAATTGGACCGGTTGACAGATGCCGGGTGCTGAAGCTCAGCGTCGGCTGGCGCTGAACCTCAGCACCGTGTAGAGCTCCCGGATGAGTTTTCAGAACTGTGGTCAGCAGGGGACTGCTCCTGCAGCTAAGGACTGCCGATTCCGGCAGAAAACAGGACTGGAGGGCATATTTGCCCTCTGGTTCTGTTCTGTCCGGGGCTGTTTAGGCTGTGTTCGGTGCATCCAGAAAAACACTGGACACAGCCTGACAGCCCACAACCGTGGTGTGAAGCCAGCCTTAGATGTGCATTTCCAGTGGCAAGCATGCAGGTTCACTGTCTGTTACTGTTCAACTTTGTACTGTGAGGACATCACACAGTGCTTTCCAGATGGATCCCCTGCAAGGCAGTGGCATGGCTGATCTGGAGTGGCATGGCTGATCTGCAATGAGGTGTGGGTCCAATCCTGGGCTCCAATGCAAGATGCAAACCCGAGGAGCGAGTCACAGCAGACAGATGACACTTACCCTATGGCATCTGAGACAGAGAGCACGACAAGTCAGACTGCAGAGGATCTTGCAGCCTGTCTGGCTAAATTCTAGTAGCAGCTGGTATGACAACTACTGGATCCCACTCCCCAATACCACCAGAACCAAAACCAGGACATTTATGAGGAGTCCGAGGAAGAGAAGCACCTAGAAGGCACTGTTTCTCAGCTGTGTGGATCACCCTCACCACCTGCATTCAACTGGGACAATGCCATGTGGAGACTCCTACCCCCACCAAACAACTATCTGACAAGGCATCAACCACCCCATCCTCCTGTGTCCTTTAATGACAAGATTCGATATGCAGATGCCCAGGACTAGTTGCATAGGCCTAAGGCTAATGACTTCTTCGAACAATGCACCCAAGGCAAGGTGAAGCCATTCTTACAGGATAAGAGGTATAAGTCCCTAGTGGAACATGGCACTAATCATTGCTGCTACGTCATCTGCTCCACCATGCATCGTGACCATCTTCCCCTAAGAGTATGTACCATCTTTGTCAGGGATAAGGTCACTTTCATGAAGTTGTGGGGCAGGAAAGGGTGGTATGTGGTTGGTGTTTGTCGGGTTGGCCCCACCAACCAGTTTGAGAAGTGGCAGGAGGATGCTGACCTGGAGAGAAGATGGCATCGAGTGTGACCAAAGTGACTGTTGGTTGGCCAGCCAGATGTACTCAAACCCACAGGGCATATTGGTGTTCCCCAAGATGGTCCTGGTACTGTCTGTCCTAGAGGGTGTGGTCATCCTTAGTTACTCCATCATCCAGTGGTGGCCATGATGGAATGTGCTTGGATGCAAGTGGTGGCAGAATGCCCCTACAGGAGTAGCCTCTGTGTCCTTCGAAGACCATCTAGCAGCAGATTAACATGAGAAAGTGCAACAATCATCCAAGTCATGGCTGAAAATGTCGAGAAACAATGTCAGTGGACCTTCCTAAAGGCATGTTGGTAAGTCGGTGAGACAGTGACCCATCCCTTAGTTTGCATTTTGGCCAGAGAATGACTTAAGACAATTTTTTTTCCAGTTTTTGTTGTCCTTACTAAGGCCTGTGTTTTTGTTAAAGTTTTAGTTAAAACTTTAAACATTTACCACCATTTTTTCATCCCCTGGTCATACATGCAGCTTTTGGGGTACAACTGAAAGACCTTAATGGCCTCTACCCTTCATAGCCTTTTCACTGCTTTTACAGTTTGTGTGCTGCTGCTGGTCCCTGTTGAACTTTCGTTATATTTATATTCTATATATATTGTTATATTTCTTTGTTAGAGACTTATAGTCTGTGTTTGTTATAGTAAAGTCTTTTGAGTTCACTCCTTGTGTGCTGAACTGTTTCTGCAAACAGGTGCTTTGATATTGCCCTACAGAGACTGATGAAAAAGCTGTAGGCCTCTGGCCAGAAGGTGTGAGGCATGTAACTGCAAGACACTACACCCACTCCAGTAAAACAGGGGTGGCCAAGTGCAGTTCTCAAGGGCCGAAAAAAGTGCATGTCTTCAGGACTTCCCTAGCATTGCACTAGGTGCTGGAATCATCCATCAACTCTTCAGCTGATGAAATTAGCACCTGTACAATGCTAAGGAAATCAAGAAAACATGCACTATTCTCAGACTTTGAGGATTGTAGTTTGCCACTCCTGCCCTAGAAGTCTCTATTGAAGTAGCCAGGGGCAAGAGGAATCTTTGAGCTCTTTCACCACAACTGCGGCTCTCCCTGGACTCTCTTAGACTGGGTCACACTTGAGGCTGACGCAAGCGCTAAAAACGTAGAAAATTCAGACACAGTGCATAGCGTTAACGCTATGCGCTGACAGGCAACTGAGCCCCATAGAAACCCGCTGTTTACCTTAGTAGCAGCGGCACACAAAGCTTCAGGATGTGCGCTTTAGCTGAGCGCACAGGAAATGCAGTCTGCAGCTTTTTCCTGTGCGCTCAGCTAAAGCGCACATTCTGGAGCTTTGTGTGTGGCTGCTGCTAAGATAAACAGTGGGTTTCTATGGGGCTCCATTGCACTATCAGTGCATAGCATTAATGCTATGCACTGCAACTGAATTGTCTAAGTTTTTAGCGCTTGTGTCTGCCTAAGTGTGACCCTAGCCTTAGGCCCTGTGCCCATGCTGCGTTGTATGATATTTTTTTACACAGATTGAGAATCTGCATTAAAATCTGCATGTCTCTCCTGAGGCCAGAAAAGTGTAGGACAGGTCAGAAGTGCCGTGTCCACATTGCTTTTTTGTTTCCTTGCATACATTGTTCAGATCTCTTTTTTCTGCCCCAAAATCTGCACCAAATCTGCAATTAAAAAAAATAATAATTGGCCCAGCAGTTCTGAACTTTCATAGTCATTCCTGGCTTCAGGATAGACATGCAGATTCTCAAAATCTGCTTGCCAAAATGCATCAAACAACATTGTGGGGCAACAGTGGGATTCTTTACTGTGTGATGCCGGCTGTGTAATCTGACATAAAATAAATAATGGAAAAAAAATGCATAGGGCTGTTATTCCCAGCACAGATAAAGCAGACAGCTAGCTGCCTAGTTTTACCTTGGCTCCTAATTAAAAATAGAGCAAAGCCCAACGCACTTTTTTTTGGCAGCCAAGGTAAAAACAGGCAGCTGAGGTTGGCAGCTCACAGCTATCTTCTTTATCTGTGCTAGACTGAAATATACAGCGAAGCCCTACACATTATTTTTCTATTATTCATTTATTTTACACACTTTGACACCAGGTTGGTTGCCATTGTGTCTATTGTGTATGGCAATCCACCACAGGCACCATCCAGATTGAGGAAATGCAGCCTAATTGCAACAGCCAATCACAGATGCTCTCACAGATCATAAGCATCTGTGATTGACTATTGCCAGTCAGTGAAGTGAATATGAAGAAAGCTTAATAGGTGGCTCTGGAAGTAAGTGAACAGCAGACAGGGAGAATGTGAGCGGATCCAGAAGCAGCAAGCAGCGGGAGACTTGTAAGATTGATCTTTGTGTGTCTGTCTGTGTGTTTGATATTTGAGCTGTGTTTGGTAGATTTTAAACACCTTTGATGGTGTTTTCTATGCATTTTGATATTGACTGCCATTGATTTCAATGGTGTCTGATGGATTTGGTTAATTGTTTGGCAAACAAGTGGGCGAGCACCCCACCATTTGGGGAATTGTCCCAAATCTGAGCATTCAGGTGTTTGCTCATCTCTAGTATTTAATTCATTTATATGTTGCCATTATTACAGAATTCTCCAACCTTATACACATTTTTGTTTAAATAATAAATCTTCATGGAAATTTATATTATTTGTATTTATTTTATATTTATTTGCCATTCTAACATTTGCTATTACATTTAAAGAAACATTATAAACTTTCCAAATTCTGAAGTTGCTCTTCTCAGCCTCCTGCAAAACATTAGAGTAGAATGGTTATAAAAGTCTGAACATCTGCAATGTTACTAAAATGACATATTAACAAGTCAGGAAATCCTCTGATTTTACAATAATAGTCATCCTGTGATAATATCTAAAACTCTCTTTCCTTTTTTAGATTTAACATAATTGATTACTATAGAATCTCCAGCATTTTTGACCTTTGACCTTTGGGATCACATACATTTTTTTTTTCATTACTATATGATTTGTCCTGAGGAAGAATCGTATTGTGGCTTGCAAACACGTTGACTAATAAATCATTTTATTATCAATCTGGACTAACCGGACTTTGATCTTTGGTTAACGATATCGCGAGATTATACTCTACTTATATCATTATTTTCTTTACAGAATATATAAATCTATAACAAAGTAGTTCTTTTTTACATTTTCTGCTGACTATTACATCATTTTGAAATGATTCTATATTTTTTAAAACTACCGTATATACTCGTGTATAAGCCGACCCGTGTATAAGCCGACCCCCCTACTTTTGCCCCAAAAATCTGGAAAAACCTATTGACTCGTGTATAAGCCGAGGGTGGACCTCAGCACAGGTATATAGCCCCCAGCAGTGTGGTATACAGGCCACCCCAGTGGTAGTACATAGGAGCCCCAGCAGCCCCAGTGGTAGTACATGGGAGCCCCAGCAGCCCCAGTGGTAGTACATAGGAGCCCCAGCAGCCCCAGTGGTAGTATATAGGAGCCCCAGCAGTATACAGGCAGCCCCAGCAGTATACAGGAAGCCCCAGCAGTATACAGGCAGCCCCAGCAGTATACAGGCAGCCCCAGCAGTATACAGGAAGCCCCAGCAGTATACAGGCAGCCCCAGCAGTATACAGGCAGCCCCAGCAGTATACAGGCAGCCCCAGCAGTATACAGGAAGCCCCAGCAGTATACAGGCAGCCCCAGCAGTATACAGGCAGCCCCAGCAGTATACAGGCAGCCCCAGCAGTATACAGGAAGCCCCAGCAGTATACAGGCAGCCCCAGCAGTATACAGGCAGCCCCAGCAGTATACAGGAAGCCCCAGCAGTATACAGGCAGCCCCAGCAGTATACAGGCAGCCCCAGCAGTATACAGGCAGCCCCAGCAGTATACAGGCAGCCCCAGCAGTATACAGGAAGCCCCAGCAGTATACAGGCAGCCCCAGCAGTATACAGGCAGCCCCAGCAGTATACAGGCAGCCCCAGCAGTATACAGGAAGCCCCAGCAGTATACAGGCAGCCCCAGCAGTATACAGGCAGCCCCAGCAGTATACAGGCAGCCCCAGCAGTATACAGGAAGCCCCAGCAGTATACAGGCAGCCCCAGCAGTATACAGGAAGCCCCAGCAGTATACAGGCAGCCCCAGCAGTATACAGGCAGCCCCAGCAGTATACAGGCAGCCCCAGCAGTATACAGGCAGCCCCAGCAGTATACAGGCAGCCCCAGCAGTATACAGGCAGCCCCAGCAGTATACAGGAAGCCCCAGCAGTATACAGGCAGCCCCAGCAGTATACAGGCAGCCCCAGCAGTATACAGGCAGCCCCAGCAGTATACAGGCAGCCCCAGCAGTATACAGGCAGCCCCAGCAGTATACAGGAAGCCCCAGCAGTATACAGGCAGCCCCAGCAGTGAACAGGCAGCCCCAGCAGTATACAGGCAGCCCCAGCAGTATACAGGAAGCCCCAGCAGTATACAGGCAGCCCCAGCAGTATACAGGCAGCCCCAGCAGTATACAGGCAGCCCCAGCAGTATACAGGAAGCCCCAGCAGTATACAGGCAGCCCCAGCAGTATACAGGCAGCCCCAGCAGTATACAGGCAGCCCCAGCAGTATACAGGAAGCCCCAGCAGTATACAGGCAGCCCCAGCAGTATACAGGCAGCCCCAGCAGTATACAGGCAGCCCCAGCAGTATACAGGCAGCCCCAGCAGTATACAGGCAGCCCCAGCAGTATACAGGCAGCCCCAGCAGTATACAGGCAGCCCCAGCAGTATACAGGAAGCCCCAGCAGTATACAGGCAGCCCCAGCAGTGTATACAGCCCCAGTGGTAGTATATTGCAGCCCCCGCGGTAGTATACAGCAGCCCCCGTAATCCAGGGCCCCCCAGCCTCTCTCCGGTCACCTGGAAAGGAAACTATACTTATCACTGTCCCGCTGTCCGTGCCCGCTCGCATCTGCCGACATCGCGCTCCTCCATCTTCATGCGGCGTCTTCCTGTTTCCTGTGCGCGTCGCAAGGAATGACGTCATTGCTGCGACGAGCACAGAAACAGGAAGACGCCGCATGAAGATGGAGGATCGCGATGTCGGCAGATGCGAGCGGGCGCGGACAGCGGACACTGATAAGTATAGTTTCCTTTCCAGGTGACCGGAGAGAGGCTGGGGGGGCCCTGGATTACGGGGGCTGCTGTATACCGATGTATACATCGGTATGTACCGATGTATACATCGGTATACAGCACTGACTCGCGTATAAGCCGAGGGGGGTACTTTTCAGCCCAATTTTTGGGCTGAAAAACTCGGCTTATACGCGAGTATATACGGTATATTTGTGCATTTGTTTAAACCTTTGATAGTCAACTCACAAATGACCCAATAATTTCAGGTCTCTATCGGCTTTTGTTTACATGCTGTAGTAACTTTGTGACATTTACCCATTAGACTGCATCAATCTACAATGACTGCAGCAATCAAATGGGCAGAGGACACAAAAATGCTGCATGGATGTATATAGTGGCTGGTAGGGGTCACCAGGGTTTATCAGTTGAATTGTGATCCTTTTTTATTTAATCCAATTTATTGTTATGGAAGAACATCCACTGTGACCGAAACGTTGCCCTGTACACATTTGATGGCTAAATAAAGGCTTAAAATTGCAACTTTCATTATTTTTGGTCAATTTATTTTTTGGATATTTTCTTAACAATTTCAGATAACTTTTCTAGTATTGCAACTTTAATTTTGAAATCTACATTTAGAGAAGAGATCTGAACCACACATTTCCATCAGTAATTACGGGGGAACACTGTCTGCACAGTTATTTTGATACCAAACCAAAGTATGGCTAATATCTCAAAGTCTTGATACACGATTTAAATATTTAAGAAGAGAGATTTCAAATTTGGGAACTTGCAGATTAAAAATAATCATAACTTACTGTGGCCCTTGTTTCCCCCCTGCTTGTCTCCAGCATGGTTAGCGGAGTGGGTTGCACCACTTTCATGTGTGTGAGCTGAGTGTGTGTGATCTCCATGGGGAGCTCCTGTAGGATGATTCTCAACACCTTTCAGATGTCGTTTGGGTCTATGTTTAGTTGTCTGAAATAAATGTTAGCAAAGATAAATACATATCACTCGTTAATTATCTACAGAACATTCCCAATGCCATTCATCTTCTCTGAAAAGCTAAGGAACAACCCATTTTGCTGCTGTATCTGTTCTAATATGAGCTGTCATCCCCCATTCCAAGACTTGTGAGTATGAAATTTTGTTTTGCTATTCAGCACTTGCAACATATGCACACATGATTGACAATCTCCTTGTAATCCGTAATAAAAGCCCCATTGATCTCTCACTTTTCCCTTAAAGAAGTACACCTAACAAAGAGGTGAAAACCTACCAAAACATAATCGATCAATTATTACTCAACTTACCTGTACAGGTTTGGCTTTTGTTACAGACTTAGCTGGTGGCTTGCGAGAGGGTGGATGAACTGCAGCAGGTTTAGGAACTTCTTTGTGAGGCCCTGGATGGTCATCATCATCCGAGTCTTCTGAATGAGGTGGTCCAGAAGAATTATTATGTCCTACTATATTGTGATGGTCATATGAAATTTCATTTGACTCTTTTGAACTTTCTGGATGAGGTTCTCTGGAAGAGTTATGATGTGGGGGTAGTCCTGTTACATTATGAGGGTCAAATGGATGGGCATTGCCAGTGGGTAGTGGACCTGGTGGTGTAGGACCAAGTGGACCTCCTGGGCCTCCAGGACCTCCAGGACCTCCAGTAACTGCAGGGCCTCCAGAACTTCCAGTAACTGCAGAGCCTCCAGGACTTCCAGTAACTGCAGGGCCTCCAGGACCTACAGAACCTCCAGGACCTACAGAACCTCCAGGACCTACAGAACTTACAGAGACTCCAGGACCTCCAGTAACTGCAGGGCCTCCAGTACCTCCAGGGAGTTGTTCTGTTGCAAAAAAATTATGTAAATATTTCACATTTCTCCAACATATTACACATGTGTTTTCTGAATAATGCAAATATCTGTGATGGATGAAAAGGCAGAACAATAACGTGGAAAAGGAAGTTAACAATTAACATTGAAATTTAAAGATATAAAAGATAGAAATGCATTAACATTTGTTCCAATTAACCTATGCAGAAAATAATGAAAGTTAAATGCAAGTAATTGTATAACTTAAAAAAGTTTTAACACTGCATGGAATTGCAACTGCTCAGTAGTATTAAATGACAGCTTATAGAACATATTTATTTTATTATTTACTTATTTTTTATTATTATTTTTTATTTTTTTTAACCCAGAAATACACTGGGGCTCCATATACTTCTATACTCGTACAGGTAAATGACTGCTATTACGACTCACTTTTCAAAACTGCTTCAAAGCGATCCACTGTCACGTGCAGGGACATTATTTTTTACTTAAATATACAGTCATGGCCAAAAGTTTTGAGAATGATACAAATATTAATTTTAACAAAGTCTACTGCTTCAGTTATTCTAATGGCAATTTGCATATACTCCAGAATGTCATAAAGAGTAATCAGCTTAACAGCAATTACTTGCAAAGTCAATATTTGCTTAGAAAATGAAGCTTAACCCCCAAAACACATTTCAACATCATCGCAGTCCTGCCTTAAAAGGAGCAGCTAACATCGTTTTAGTGATTGTTCCATTAACACAGGTGTGGGTGTTGATGAGGACAGTGCTGGCGATCAATCAGTCATGATTAAGTAAGAATGACACCACTGGACACTTTAAAAGGAGGCTGGTGCTTGGTATCATTGTTTCTCTTCAGTTAACCATGGTTATCTCTAAAGAAACACGTGCAGCCATCATTGCACTGCACAAAAATGGCCTAACAGGGAAGAGTATCGCAGCTAGAAAGATTGCACCTCAGTCAACAATCTATCGCATCATCAAGAACTTCAAGGAGAGAGCTTCCATTGTTGTCAAAAAGGCTCCAAGGAAGCCAAGAAAGACCAGCAAGCGCCAGGACCGTATCTTAAAACTGTTTCAGCTGCGGGATCGGACTACCAGCAGTGCCGAGCTTGCTCAGGAATGGCAGCAGGCTGGTGTGAGTGCTTCTGCACGCACTGTGAGGCGGAGACTCTTTGAGCAAGGCCTGGTTTCAAGGAGGGCAGCAAAGAAGCCACTTCTCTCCAGAAAAAACATCAGGGACTGACTGATATTCTGCAAAAGTTAAAGGGAGTGGACTGCTGAGGACTCGGGTAAAGTCATTTTCTCTGATGAATCCCCTTTTCGATTGTTTGGGACATCTGGAAAACAGCTTATTCGGAGAAGAAGAGTTGAGCGCTACCACCAGTCTTGTCTCATGCCAACTGTAAAGCATCCTGAAACCATTAATGTGTGGGGTTGCTTCTCAGCCAAGGGAATTGGCTCACTCACAGTCTTGCCTAAAAACACAGCCATGAATAAAGAATGGTACCAGAATGTCCTCCAAGAGCAACTTCTCCCAACCGTCCAAGAGCAGTTTGGCGCCCAACAATGCCTTTTCCAGCATGATGGAGCACCTTGCCATAAAGCAAAGGTGATAACTAAATGGCTCAGGGAACAAAACATATAGATTTTGGGTCCATGGCCTGGAAACTCCCCAGATCTTAATCCCATTGAGAACTTGTGGTCAATCATCAAGAGACAGGTGGAAAAACAAAAATCAACAAATTCAAGCATTGATTATGCAAGAATGGACGGCTATCAGTCAGGATTTGGTCCAGAAGTTGATTGAGAGCAGCCAGGGAGAATTGCAGAGGTCCTGAAGAAGAAGGGTCAACACTGCAAATATCGACTTGCTGCATTAACTCATTCTAACTGTCAATATAACCTTTTGGTACTCATAATATGATTGCAATTATATTTCTGTATGTGATATAAACATCAGACAAACACAAATAAAACCAGAGGGCAGCAGATCATGTGAAAATATCATTTTGGTGTCATTCTCAAAACATTTGGCCATGACTGTATGTATTTGAGGGAATTATTATTTTGCAGTTTATTTGCATTCAAAATTTTCACTGTTTTGCTAGTACAGACTATTTGGTTCCCGACACATCCACGTTTCATTTGTTCAGTGGTCAAAATCAGATTAATTTGGCTTTAGAAAAGAGCGACGGAAGAGTAATAAACTCTACATCTGGACCTCCAGAATGAGCCAACTGATATATTCTCAGGAAATCCTCCCTACATCCAGCGTTAGTCAGTGCAATATAGCGGCTGTAGAAGGCAACTGGTGTGAAAATTTTAATGGAAACCAATTATAATGTTTTTTTAGGTAAAAATTCATACAGCTAAGTAAGAAAATACACTTTCAAGACTGAAAAACCCCCTTTAACCTCTGAACAAGTAATACAAAAGTAAAGCAGAGAATATTATTTGGCTTTTACCCTTGGTATATGATAAGGCTCGTTAAAGGGTCAATATTGACTTTTAGGATTGCTACTACCAATAGGTGGCACTAAAGTTCAAGTCCTCTTTAAAAAGGCAATTTGCATATACAATTGTAATGTAACATCTTTCAATAAATTAACGTACATTGCAATTCAATACAAAACTATGAATAATCTTTTCTCTAAAACTTTATTTCACCAGCAAAAACATCCGGGGCCAGTTTTACATCTCATGAATATGGCTGCACGGTGGCTCAAGTGGTTTGCACTGAAGCCTTTGCAGCACTGGGGTCTTGAGGTCCTGGGTTTAATTCCCACCATGGACAACATCTGCAAGGAGTTTGTATGTTCTCCCCATGTTTGCGTGGGTTTCCTCTGGGCACTCCAGTTTCCTCCCACATTGTACAGACATACTGATAGGATGTTTAGATTGTGAGCTCCAAGAGGGACAGCATTACTGATGTATGTAAAGTGCTATGGAATTAATATCACTATATAAATGAATAAATATTATTATTACTACTTTTCAGTTTTGCAGAGATCTTATAGAGGAACATGGGGCTTCAAGTATACCTCCATAGCATTGCTTACACAGTTCTTTTAGAGAAAAATATCTCTATTATTACAGAATAGCGCTCAACAATTTCTGAAAAGAAGCATATGGTGGCATGTGGCTTCATCCCAGGGAGCCATAGGGCCTCCACACACTTCCTGATAGGCACAATGGACATGATGTGGTCCTCATGATACCAATTTGATGGCAATCAACTTAAGAAAATAACATATATTTATACATTTTAGAAATCAAAATATTCTTACCAGGCGTGCTAGTTGGAAGAGCAAGTGCATGAACCACAAGGGCTAAGAAGATGAGGTATTTCATGGCTGCAGAAAGCTTCTAAGTTCCTCGAGAAGAGAAGAACCAGAGTCTCTTGGGATGATAACAGGCAATCACTCTGTATTTAAAGTCCTTCCTCAGCTCCTCCCTTGTAAATAAGGTTTTGTGATTTGTAGACAGTCGTGAGTAGGTAGGAGGAGAGCATGAGTCTGCAAAATCAGTTTGTTAAAAAGAACAATTGCCCTCGAGTCACAAGAAGAATGACGTGAGTGTATATATGATAGTGTCCTGGATTATATACAAAAACTTTACTATATTTAGATTTTTCTACAGAGTTAAAAATAGCAAGATATTGAATTTCTAATTCATGAAAATCAAGAATATGTTGTGGTTTTATTTTCTACCGTAGTAATCTATACCCACACTCTGCATGTGATCATCATGTAACACTGGTTTATTGTATAATTTTCGGACGTTTTCCTTTAATTCACTAACAAATTCTATTTTTCCATTTATTTTAATCATATATATGGCGTGGTTTTATTATGCTTCTTGTAACATACCCAATATTTATAGTTGATATATTGATTAGTTCTGATTTAAGTTTTGCAAATACAATATGGTATATATCTTTTGTGGAAGGAGATACCTGAACGCACTGGGGGAGAGCTTAAAGAGGACCTGTCACCCCCCCTGCTCCATGACAAACTAAATGCATGTCTGCTGCATTCAGGCAAGTAGTCCCCCATGGCTCTAGTTCCCATGTAAGCTTTAAAAAAGACATTAGGAAACTTACAGTTAAGTAGTCTAAAGGGTGGGATCTTATTAAGATGTCGTCACTGCTGGCACAGTCCTCCAGCCTTCTCCTTGTGTATTCCGCCCCTTCTATATCTCTGAGCCACCTCCTGTTCTGCTGGCTCTGCCCTCCTCCTCTCTGTCATTCAACCTGCCACACAGAGCTTGGTCAGAGCGGCTGCAAAGCATTTGGCCTGACATTAGCGCCAGATTCCCGCCCTGTTTATGCTTTATTCAGACAGCAGGGCGGGAATCTGGAGCAGACGTCACGCCAAATGCTTTGCGGTTTTCATCAGGCAGCAGGCAAACCGCAAGGTTGAAACGTTGTATCACATGGCTTGAATAAAGCTGCCTGTCACAACTGAGGTCGGAGTGCTGCCTGTCATTTTGGATATATATACATATATATATATATATATATATATATATATATATATATCAGTATCTTCACACTCTTTATAAAAAATCATATTAACTGAATTAATAGTGTGACATCACACTTTTTCCGCTTAACCCTAGACTCTGCCTAGTCCTTCAGAGCACACATGAAAGCTCTTACCACATGCTGCATCCTCCAACTCAGAATTTTTTTCCAGGATTTATACTTTCAACAACACTGAATGTACTAAAATTTTAGTGCACTCATCATTCCCGTCTAGCCTACAGCAATGTCCTCCTCTATGGCTTTCCTGGTAACACTCTCATGCATCTCCAGTCCTGCCCAAATTCAATTTAACCCCTTAACGACTGATGAAATGTTTTGTATGTCATGGGCTGTCTCCATGCTTTTGGTCAGGTCTCACATATTGAGCTCACATCTCTCTCTTCACATGTTGGTTAATTTAATCTCTGATCCAACCATGGTTGTTAACTAGTTAAATCCCACTGTCAGTCTTTGACCGACCGACTGAGTGAACAAGTCATTCCCTGTTCCCATCGGTGCTCCTGTGACATGACTGCGGGGGTGACGATGGATAGTCATGACAACCTGGGTGAACTAATGACACCTGTGTTAGCCATTGTGATCCTCCTTTGAATGCTAGATAGTGATGTCTGCTTTACAGAGCAGTGCTGATGCACTGCTCTGTAGAGCACAAGTTATAGGATGATAACAACTTCAAGTCCTCAAAATGGACTTGTAGTAACAGTAAAAAGTAATAGAAAAAGTAAAAAAAAACACAAAAATTTAAAATCACCCCTCTTTTGCCCCATTGAAAATAAAACAATTTAAAAATTAAAAATACAAGTTTGTTATTGCTTCCTTAAGAAATATCCATTCTAATAAAATATAAAATAAATAAATCTGTTGGTAAACAGTGTAACAAGAAAAAAAATGAACATGCTAGAATTGTGGTTTTTCGCCCCTGCCAACAACGGTAAAAAATATAACAGGCAATCAAAACATTGTAAATGCGCAAATATAATTTCAACAAAAATATCAGTTTGTGGCACAAAAGACAAGCCCTCACACAGCCACAGATCCCCAAAATTAAAAAATGAGAAACATTACAGCTCTTGGGAATGGCACGTTTTTTTCTTTTCATTTCAGATTTTTTTCACCGCTTAAATAGAACAAAAACTTTACATGTTTGTTATACATGTAATTGTACTGGCCTGGAGATACATACTGGAGAATTCATAATATTTATGAATTGGCATTGATTGGGTGATTCATATTTATTTAGGGCAGGAGCGGGGAACCATTTTTTTGCCGAAGGCCATTTGGAAATTTCTACAATCCTTCGGAGGCCGCACAAAATTATCAGCTTGAAAATGACCCGCTATATTTGTTTAAACAATCAACTCACCTCGGTGGCTGAGGCTGCTTCTATTTGGCGTGGGTGATATTGATCATGTTGCTTCTCATGTGTTTTTCCAGGTTTGCTAGAGCCCTAGACATCACAGGGAAGGCTGGGGGCATATACCTCACTGGGGAGGCTGAGGCTGGGGCATAGAGGTCACTGGAGAACTGGATTTAAAGGGTGAGCAGTGGGCAAAACGCAACTGCCAACCTGAGCACTGCGGTCCCTAGGAATCAGCTTGGGGGCTGCCAAAAAGCCAATGAGGGCCACATTTGGCCCTGGGGCCTGAGGATCCCCACCCCTGATTTAAGGGTATCATTTTTAATATCATACGGCACAGTTTAACATTTTTCTATGCACACCGCATGCATAATAATTTATCAAATCTTCTAATCAAATTTTCGAATCATGGGATGTCCTTCACCCTCATTTTATAGTGTTTTTATCATGTCTGTTGTCTCATGTTTTTTAATGTTGTTTGACATCTATAAAGTTTTTGGGTGAATTACATATTAATTATTGCATAATCAAAGAAATGAACAAGAACATATATCGGCATACTTGTAATGTGTAAAAGCACGTTCACACTGTAGCTATTTCACAGACAAAATGTAAGAGAAAAAATAATCAGCATTTACCCTGTAGTAAGTAAATAGTAATATTACATAGGGTACTTACTTAACACTTTTTTGATAAAAATAAAGCATAAAAGCCATCCCACCGCAACAAAGGTGTTACCAATTGAGACAGTCTTATCCTGTTTCTAGTATTAAAACCTCACCTTGTATCATCTGACCTCCATATAGATAAGATAGATAAAGGGTTAAAAAACACGCTGCCATATCCCAAAAGACATTAGATGGTAGATTAAAATATTGATTTATTAGTCGGTGTTTCAGGACTCCCTGGCCCCTTCCTTTGATATATTGGTTGGTCCTGAGGAAGGAGCCAGGAAGCCTTGAAACACTTTGACTAACTAATATCTTGATCTACCATCTGATGTCTTTTGGAATATGGCAACATGGCTTATAACCCCTTATCTAGTCTGTTTTATGTACGCTACGCTAGGGACTGCAGCAGCCGTGATATACGTTTATAGTGGTTTTGACTCTCACAAATAACAGCCCCAGTTTCCAATGTTCAAGAGTAATCATATTCTTCTTGTGCAAAATCATCTTATTGTAGTACAGAGATTTCTAGGTCAACGATATTAATCTACAACACAACACCAAAAGCTTGAGAAAGTTCTCG